>WOVY01012437.1:0-82024 GCA_013436015.1 Rhipicephalus annulatus
ATGCCTTCTTGCCGCACTTGCGTTTTTTGCTACTTCAACTGAGCGCCAAGAATTCACAAATGTTCACTATTTCAAATGCCCCGGTAAACAGCCGAGAGATGAGAAAGACCTACTCGACTGGTGCTGAGCATCAACTGAACTTTAAAAAATAGAATGGAGAACCATCCTACTATAGTATATTAAAACAACGCGCCAGCTATACTACAGTAAAACTAAAAAAAGATTAGCACTTAAGAACGAAGTAAAATTTTCTCCGTGAAGCGATTTATGTACCGGAGTGCCATTGCTAGTGCAAACAGTGACATCGGAGTCTTACCTTGATATGCAACTCATGAAACAACTTAAATATTTGAAACGACGCTTGTTACTGCTACTTGTGGTCTATGTCAATGTTGTGTAAAATTCCATTTTCTCAAAAATAGGAAGCACATAAAAGCAAAATAAAATACTCCATCACTGCCTTCAGCTTTCGGCAGTTCACTGCAAGATGGAGCTTGAAGCCATTGAAATATTGCTGAATAGGAAATGCCCCTAACGTCACTGAAGCCATTTGTGTGAGAAGAAAACCATGAAGAAAAGCAAGCCAATTGACCAAAAGCATTAGCTCCAGCAACATTTTTTTATAATAATGATGCGCCACAGCTTTGTACTCTGTCTTAGGCCACGCTTTACTCGCCGTACTTAGGAGCTGCTGGTTTCCCCTCAATGAAATCTAAACCCTAAATATTAGCATAAAGTTCGTCCGTGCTACAGGTACATAAGATGCGATTGACAACCCAACTAGGGGTGCAGAGCGAGATGTCAAGTCCTTTCTGGAGGCTGAATCCCAACATAAAAGATTTCTGTTTATTTAACTGAAAGCGGTAGCTGGAGAAAAAGCAACGCTGTGCTTGTTTTGTTATCAAAACCATCATCATCAGCCTTACTACGCACACTGCAGGGCGGAGGCCTGTCCCATGATTTGCCAATTAAGGCGGTCTAGTGCTTTCTGCTGCCATCTTTATCCCACCTTCGAAGTTTCGAATTTCATCGGCCTAGAAAACTTCCGTTCCTTTTCGGGCGTTTTGCATACACTGGAAATCCAGTCAGTTGCACTAAACGGCAAGCAGTTAACCCTGCCTACGTGCTGCGTGCCCTGCCCATGCCCATTTCTTGATTTTAGTTGATATCTTTAGCCCCGTAATATTTCCGGACCCACTATTCTCTCTTCTTGTCTTTTAAGGTTACACCAATCATTTTCATTTCCACCACTTGCTGCGTCCATCGTCAATTCAGCTGAACTCTGTTTGTAAGCCTCCAGGTTTCTGCTCTGTAGGTAAGTAAATGCAAAACGCAGCTGTTATATACCATCTTCTTGAGAGTTAGCGGCACGTTACCAATCACGATTTGAGGACGGGTTGCTGATCTGATCCACCTCATTCTTATTATTCTATTTATTTTAATCTGAATGTTCGGCTCTGCAGTTACTATCTTTCCTAAGTAGGCATGTTCCTGTACAACTTCCAGCATCTCTACCTATCTACAAATGGAGGGATGATAGGTGGTTCACGTTAAAGAACCCCAGGTGGTCAAAATTTCCGGAGCCCTCCACTACGGCGTCCTCTCATAATCATATGGTGGTTTTTGGGACGTTAAACCCCACCAGTCTAATCTACGATAGGTGTGTTAGCGGAATAGTGATGGCCTAAGGAACCTGGCAGGCTTACTTTGTAGTCATCGCCGGTAACACGGAAATGGTCCGCGGCGCGATGTCTTATCGGAAACGCGCCGCAATGTATCGGTATTACGCAACGATCGCTGATAAAGAGGCGAAGGGCGCGCACGAATGGGTGTAGCATGTGTGGCCTCAATGCTCGCTGCTTGAAAGTTATCCGCGTTAGTAGTTGGCAAAAAATAACGTTCAGCATGAATAAATTACAGTACGTACACGTAAAATGCACCTATAAGACATAACGACATCGAATTTCGAGAGAATGGATACGACCAAGTGCAGGTGCTAATGTCAAAAGAAAGGAGAATGGTGACTTGCGAAACTCGGGCTGTACTGGCCTTGGAAACAACCCAAAACACGAGCAACGAGGTTGGAAGAAATACTGGAAAGTGCCTGCCCAATTGTTACTTCTTTATGTATCTTTGAGTTGTTGGGCATTTTTTCGAAGTGAAGAGAAGCGGCTGTGTGAGGGGAAAGGCCCGCCGAGGAGCACGGGAATATATTTTAATTATGTGGTGCACTCACATCTCAAAACGCACCCGTGGCTCGTAAGCGCTTCGCTTTCGCTCTCTTTATTGTGTCGAAATTGTGAGTATAGGCGCATGTCTACTTAGAAAAATTAGGACGTCGTACAGAGGCCCCGTTGAAGTGTTTTTTTTCACTGTTATGTGCAGATGATAGAGACCTACCTGAGGATAAGGCCTACGTGAAGACCGACACCCCACGTCATCGGCTTGGATGGTGTACGATTGTAACATGCAATTCTGGCTCTAGAGCAATCGGCAAAACATAGTCGTTTCAATCAGATACGTAAAATAATCGACGAGAATAAGGTGACTTGATCACCTTGCAAGCACATTTTAGTAGAACTTCTGTTGACTCATGGAATATTATATAAAAAATACTTCGCAAATATTTGCAATACAACGTACGCTAAAACCGGCTGTCACTCGTGACATATTGTGTACACATTGTTAATCCTACAGAAGGAGTGCGCTAAAGACACAGGATGATAGTGGAGCATGTGCAAAGTAGAGTACGAGGAAAACGCTGCGCCACAGCCATCACCTTTTGAAAGTTGAAACAGAAATATTTCAATTATAATAATTAAGTACGGTATTTAGTGGTGCAAGTGCCAAGTCTTGTTATGAACGTCAAATCAGTGCACAAAAAATAGAGCCAGTTCTTTTTTGAGAACACTGCACAATCATACGAAAGCTGGAGAAGTGGCGGCCTTTTGGTATAGTGCCTTTTCCCGAAAGAGTTTCGAGTGCCAGCGTACTGTGAACCGTTGGAGTTGCTTGAATTCGTCAACTCATCCAAATACATCCAGACACCGATTGGTTCTATGTAAAGCTATATACGTTAAAATAGGCAACACCTCAACACACAATTTATGAAGTTTCTTCTTGACATACTTCACCCGTAAGCGTAATAAAGTCTAAGATCAACCTAATAATGAACGACATAACATACATATTTCCCTTTCTGACTCATTCCTTTGACTCAGCTCTACGTGCCTCATTGAAGCTTCATCAACTTCAAGAAATACAGAAGCAATACAATTTTTCGATGTCTCGTGCTCAACATTAACCTTCTCCAACAGGTAACCGAACCAACGCGCGCAACTCCTGAATCCTGAGATATATTGGACCTAGTATCAACGAATCGCCCCCAAAGCTTAAAAATCACTTCATACTTACGAGAAATCAGTTATTACAAAGTAATTCATACTACGGATAATTTCATCCAAGAAGTGCACCCCATTTTTACCGAAACGATGCACTTTGAAGTAATACAAGATTCCTTGCTGCATTTCTATTCTAATCATGGTTTCGATTCTCTCAATAAAAAGCGGCGAGGACGAAGACGAAGCAAGGGGTGAAAAGAGCGTGTGCTGCTTTGTGAACACAAGAAGATTACCTTGCTGAGTCAGCCATCAGCTCTCGAATTTTACTAGTCACACTACCACTTATTATTTAGCTGATACACTGCAATGATTCAACTTTCAGGAGAATTTCATATAACGATTCCACCACAGATATTCAACAAATTCTATTATTTCTCCCCCCCTTTTTTATTTTTTTTATTTTTTTTACATTGCGCCAAATCAATTTCACAGTCAAAACGCAGTAATCATATTCCCCTAATCTAGAAAATCTATAGGTATTTACTTGCATTAACCACCGGCTTCTTGGCCAATCCCCCTTAGTGGGTGAGAGCCAAAAAAGAAAGGAACAAGCAAGCAGGCAAGCAAGCTTTGTGGTGATGGTTTTATGTCTGCTTTACAACGCTGCATGGGATGACAAGTGAAGTCTTAAAAGAGGAAGAGAAGAAGAAAAATAAGTGAACGCGAGTGAGAAAAGCCAATCGAAGCCAAAAAAAAAAAGTCCGGAGTGCGCGAAGTACATGCGTTGACGCCATTTTGACAACACAAAAACAATTCTGGGCTAATTCAAAGTTATTCAAAATTGTGCACATAGGCCTTTTTCTGGCTAGTCGAATGCATATTACTGTATTGCTTAAAACTTACTACATTCGTACGAAAAAGGTTCATCTGAAGAAAATCTTGCTATATTTTTTCAGGTAACCAATTGTTCCTACGTAGGACACTAGCTCAACAAAACAGCTATGACACGTCGTTTATTCCA
This sequence comes from Rhipicephalus annulatus, assembly GCA_013436015.1. NCBI lineage: Eukaryota > Metazoa > Arthropoda > Arachnida > Ixodida > Ixodidae > Rhipicephalus > Rhipicephalus annulatus. The sequence continues at coordinate 4,363 of WOVY01012437.1, forward strand.
CATTGATATGGAATCACGCAAACCCGTGTTCACTCGTAGCCCGAGCGCGAACCGGGCGAGCCGCGCTCTCTGCTTGTGAGGATGATGGTAGTCTCCGATGCCGCAACTTCTTAGCTTCTTAAAAGTTCTTACGATGTGGAGCATGGCGCTGTCACGTTGAGTGCCGCAAAGGTTGATTTTTCAGGGAATTTCTTGCCCGTTCACCCGAAAGTTCTTAACGGGCAGATCACGTATCGGTGTCGTACGATTGGTGAACCTAAACATCACGCCATCGAACTTAGTCAAAATGCCGCCATTCCTTTCTCCGAGTTGTGTCCAATTGGATTATGCACTGTGCCTGCTGCCCACGCACGTATCAGCGAGTATCTGCTGACGAGCAGATATCTAGTTGTTGTGGCCGAAACGCTGTCTAACCAGCCACCACTGTTCTCGTTCGTTGCACAGCTCTTTTCTAAAAGTCTCAGCGGCTGGCATAATGCAGTTTTGCGGCCAAAACGCTGTTTAACCAGCCACCGCTGTTCTAGTTCGTTGCACAGCTCTTTTATAAAAGCCTCAGTGACCGGCATAATGCAGTCAAGATACGTTCATTCTTGAGATCCCAGCAAAAGCTCCACTGAAGACTTCCCCTCCTTCACTGGCATGCGTTGGAAACAAAACAGAGATCCTCATGTCCGGGTTTGCGGCGAAATTTTGTTTGCTTTTCTCAAGCTTTCCTTCAACCTTCTTACGGTTCGCTCTGCTAAACCATTTGATTGGGGAAGACAAGGCGCTGTGCTTGGCTTGGTTTGTTGCTATGAAATTCCCTAGGTGGAAACCCTTGAACTGAAGTCAATTAACCGTCCGAAAAATACGAGAATGACCGAACCTCGCGAACATGACCCTTAGGGCCTCTACTGTCACTGTCACTTCTAATATTGCAGGTTTCATTGGTACTGCCTCTTTCTACTTCGTTTCGGGATCCACAAGCACCAATATCATGGGTTCAGTAATGGTACCTGCATAGTCGATGTGTACCGGGCTCTCTTCGGCCCCATCGTTGTCCATAGTACAGGTGTTTGTGCTGGAGGCATTGTCGCAGCCTGTACGCAAGCTGTTTATCCAGGCACAAATCGCTTGATCTCACCGTATAGACCCGGAAACAAAAACATGGATCTTGCAATGTTCTTTATGGTTGCCATGCCTTAGTGCGTATCATAAAGCAAGTCTAATATGCGTTGGTTTAGAGCCATGGGAAGCACGTTGTGGTGTCCCCAGTAGACCAAAACTTGATAGTAAGTGAGCTAAGCTTTCTGGCTCAAGTGCAACTGGAAGCAACTATCCTCTTCAGACAAAATTCTGGCCAGCCTTAATTGAGAATTTCACTTGCTGCAGCAGAGGGTCTATTTCTGTAAATTGTACCAACCTCTAACACAAACCACTTTCGTTTTCAAGCATTCAGAGTACCGGACATACTCAGCCGGATTATCTGTGCTCGTACCAGCTTGTTCGGTAACGGCAGGCGACTTAGAGCATCAAAATTTGAGTCTACTGTTCAACTGCTATACTGCCATGCGTATGTGTAATTGTCAAGCAGAAGAGTACACCTCTGAATTCTTGCCACAGTCATTGTAAATATGCCTTTTCCTGGGTTAAACAAATGCATCAGCGGTTTATGGTCAGTCGTCAAAAGAAAGTGATTGCTTTACTAGTAGTCCATAAATCATGTCATGCCGTATACTATAGCCAATGCTTGCTTCTTTACCTGAGAGCAGTTTTGCTTCGCTTTGAACAGAGGCCTGGAGCAAAATCTAACAGGATAGTTTGTGCCAACGGAATCATAACAATTGCGAAGTGGCGCATTGGTTGAGTTAATGTTGCTTTATTCACGCGCACCTTGCCTAAAGTTAAAGCGTCCTTGCGAGTGGAGCACACCATGAACTCTCCGTCATTTCTGTTTGCGTCCTGAACTCTTGTCAGAGCACGCCACGTGGGTTCACCACAACGCGGTAAGAAATAGCTGATTACGCGTCTGCATAACCTCATTCCCAGATGGCCATGCTTGATCCAGGGTACTCCTGGTGCTAATTTATATTGATTTCTTTCCTGAGATGTCCCCTTCAAAAGTTCACGTCGTTATTGATTTAGAGCTGTTTCAGTGAGCTACCACAACCAGTACGTCTTCCGGTTTCTCTTCGATTTCTCGGGTGATCCAACTGGTGGGGCTGGCTAACGAATGGACAGAAATACATTTTCGTAGGGTAGCGTTAAAGAACTGGTTTCGCAGAAATTCCGATGTCGCCATCAGTGTCGGCTGCGGCATCGTTGGTCGAGAGCAAAAAATTGTCATCTTTGCGTGACGAAAAAATTGAGAGAGATGCAAATAACGTAACTAATAAGGTATTCTGGGTCTGAGTAAGGATACACCCTGGGTCAGTCACGTGGCAAGCGGGTGTTCTACCACACAGAACTCTGCTGCTACTCTGCTTGTTAGTACAGTGAAAGTAACCACCTCAGCTTAGAAATGCAGTGAAAGTAACTTTCATGCTTTACAAACACAAGAGTCCTGTGTGCATGCTTCGAAAATTGGGGGACCCTTAAGCTTCGCCTTTAAGAGTTGAACGCTGTAGCGAAATCCGGCTCCTAATGCACCCTTCAGCCGCTAAGGGCATACTTATTCGTAGGTTTTTTAAATACCCACGCTCGCGCACAAACACGCGCACAGTAGATGGGACCTGCGCGCGCTATCGTCGGCGAATGGGCTCATTTTCGTCGTAACACTTGTCAAACAAAATGCTTTAAAAAGGCCCTAAAACACCTTTTCAAGTAATTATGGAATGAATTTCCTAGAAAAGCTCATTGCCTCACGAACTCAACGCTGCAAAACTTTTAGGAATTCGTCTAGTGCGAATGAAGTTACAAAGATTTGTCGCATGCCCCTGTTTTATTATCTCCTCTCTCGTCCCAACGAAAGCGCTGGAAGCTAAGCAGGGAGGGGTGGCAGGGCAAAAAAAAAATACCACGCCTCGTGACCTCGAAGACTTTTTTGTTCTTCGAATGCGTGGCTTTTTCAGTGTGATCGCACACGCACGCGTGAACAAGTAGTGGCCTCCCGCCGCTTATAGGTAACTTGATTTTTCGGTTATGGAGACACAGACAATTTTTCGCTCACAACTTACGGGGCCGATGCCGGCAGCGAATTGTCCGTGACGTGAGCTCTTTAACGCTATCGCGTTAATATACAAGATGAACTATTGTAATAACACGTGGTACATGCGTACATTGCCATCAGGTGTCAGAACGACGGATTATCATAATTACTTCATAGTGTAAAGCCAGTCACCCGCTACAAAAGGCCCATACGCTACTGCACCCTCAATTCAACGTAGTGGGTGCTTAGCAAGTTCGAAAACATTTCACACACTAAGTGTTTTAAATACTCCATAACAACAGAATATCGCTATCGCGTTCAACTCTTCAAGGCGCAGTTTAAGGGTCCCCATTTATTTCGCATGCTCAACATTTCAACTAAATATGAGGAATGCGTTTCTTGTTTAAAAAATTATTTTCAATTTTGTGCCACTTCTATACGTACCTAATGGGTTTATTTAGATATTTCATATGAAAAGAAGAGATGTTTTACAACTAAGGTGTGAAATTTCGGTTTTACATTCGCCTAATAGTTTATGTTATTCATTTGCATTGAGGGCCAGCTTTTTGTCCTGTTTCCTGCTGTAGAGCAGGCGCCTCCGTTTGAAAACGAGCCAGCGAGTCGAAGCCACATCCGCAGTTTTCTATTTCAGAGATATGGACATCGGTTCGAGGGTCACACACAATATACATACACTATATATATATATATATATATATATATATATATATATATATTGTAGGCATTCATTAAGCACATCATCTATCTTTACACATATTCATCATCAAGAGTGGTCGTCATCTTCTTCTGCTGTGGGGACTTAGCTTGTCTGAGTTCTGTGCCTTGGGCGTGGTCGCTTCATCGTGTCTTCCGGGCCTAATAAAGGTTGCCTTCACCGTTACATCACAAGTGGTGGAGCGTGCTATACGATCTTCCGTCCTCTCCCAGCCCGATCTGCCTCCTGGAGCTGCGCTCAGGTCGTCGTTTGTACCAGGTGTGCGGTAACATGCCTCAGGACGAGCCAACCGGCGCTTCTGCGTCTACCTCCACGGCCCCGGCTACCACAGCCTATCCATCGTGGATTATCACCGCGCACCAGCGTGAGCCGCCCACGTTCGCCGGACTTCGAGGTGAAGATGTGGAAGATTGGTTGGACCAGTTCAATCGAGCGAGTTCCACTAACAACTGGGATGATCCTACCAAGCTTCGCCGTGTTTCTTTCTACCTCACGGGCGTAGCGAAAACATGGTTTTTCAATCATGAAACGGACATTACGGACTGGACACGTTTCAAGCAACAGCTTCGCCAAATTTTCGGCACCCCGGCGGTTCGTTCAGCTCTCGCGAAGAAGGCACTGGATTCTCGCAAGCAACAATGCGGTGAGTCCTACACATCGTACATAGAGGATGTGCTTGCTCTCTGTCACCGTTTCAGCACGTCCATGTCTGAATCAGAGAGAGTTCGTCATCTACTGAAAGGGATAGGCACGGTCGCGTTCAATGCCTTGGTCATTCAAAACCCGACTACGGTCGCTGACGTTGTTGCCACGTGCCAACGCCTGGAGGAACTTGAATCCCAACGGTTACCGCCGGACAGCTCTGAAAACACTACCACGACTGATGCCTCATTGCGTGCCATGATCCGGGCGCTTATACGGGAAGAGCTGCAATCTTTCGGCCTCTCAATGACACCGAGTCCACCTCCCCCCTCCAACAATGTTTTGCGGGATGTTATCAAAGAGGAGTTGGCGTCCATGACCAGGCCAGCGTTTGTAGACTCTCCAGTACCTCGACTCCAGCCGACGTACGCACAAGTCCTCGCTGGCTCACCACCCGTGGTACAACCGATGCCCGCACACTCGACGCCTGTCCCGCTGGCTTCGTTAACTCCGAGTGTGACTAGCCAGCCCTTTCACCCACCGTGTCGGCCGCATCGTCCGATCTGTTATTACTGCGGCTATCGGGGCCACATTGCACGCGTCTGTCGGAAGCGTCAGCAGGACGAGCGTCGTGGACTCGACACCTACGGACGGGATGATGGGACAAACTGGTACGCTTTCCAACGTCGTCCTTATGATCCGCCGCTACGCCGCTCACCGTCTCCAACTTCGACATCTGAGCCAACCAGTTCCTACCGCTCTACTAGACGCCGCTCACCCTCACCCCTCCGCCGTTCCACGTCTCCATTGCGACCTGTTTCGCAATTCAACAACCAACGCCCGGAAAACTAACCTCTGCAGCTTTTGGAGGAAAAGCTGCATCGAACGAAAAGACAGAAATTCCTCCAGTGCGTCCATATAATACGATAGCTGTTTTAATAGAAGGTGTGTACGTGGACGCTTTAATAGACACTGGTGCCTCTTTGTCTGTGATTGATCGTTCTTTGTGCTCACGTCTACGGAAAGTCACCACCCCTTATGATGGACCTACACTGCAGGCTGCTCAAGGGGACGCCATTAGACCTGCCGCTATGTGCACCGCTCGTGTTTTTATAGCTGGTATTCTTCATTTTGTACAATTTGCTGTGCTGAATTCGTGTGCCCACCAGATTATATTAGGCTGGGATTTTCTGTCTACGGCGAACGCTTCCATCTGCTGTAAAGAAAATGTTGTTCATATGATGGAAACTGACTATGCCCTGTATGCGGATGACAAACCCGTTCGCTTGCTCGCTGCTGAAGAGACCGAGCTACCACCTGGTCATCAGCGGATAGTTGCCATCACTTCTAATGTGATCGACTCTGGCGACGTGTTTGTCCAACCATCTGCACGCTGTCTCGCAAGAGGTATAGCCTTTGCTTCAGGTCTAGCGCGATTCCACAATGGCTCCGGACTTCTCTACGCTACGAACCAGACTTCTGAGAAAATTCTCATTCCTAAAGGCACCACAATGGCTTGCGTTTCTGAATCTCAACCTGTCTCTGTTGTCTCGCTTATGCCAGCGTGTTCTAACCTTCCTTCTATTGGACGTTCATCAAGCGTTTCTGTTCTTGCTGCGACTATTAGTCCAGAACTGACCTCTTCACAGACAGATGAGTTGCTTGCATTGCTACAAAAGCATAGGAGATTGTTTGATGCCCATTCCTCATCTCTGGGACAGACGTCCATTATTAGGCATCGTATCCAGACCGATGGCACTTCCATTGTACGCCGTCGACCATATCGCGTCTCTTCATCCGAGCGTGAAATCATTGAACAAAATGTAGCCGATATGCTGCAACGGAACATTATACGTCCCTCAGCGAGTCCTTGGTCATCCCCTGTTGTTTTAGTAAGGAAAAAAGATGGCTCCGTGCGGTTTTGCGTTGACTACAGAGCACTTAATAAGATTACCCACAAGGATGTTTACCCCATGCCGCGCATAGACGATGCTTTGGATTCACTGCAAGGTGCTGAGTACTTTTCAAGCCTAGACCTGCGTTCAGGTTACTGGCAAATACCCATGCACGAGGATGACAAAGAAAAGACAGCGTTCTCAACACCAGATGGGCTGTATGAATTCAACGTCATGCCATTCGGCCTTTGCAATGCTCCAGCAACATTCGAGCGGATGATCGACACAGTTTTACGAGGCTTGAAGTGGAAGACTTGCTTGTGCTATTTAGACGATATCGTTATTTTCTCGTCAACCTTCCCTCAGCACTTGCAACGACTGGACGAAGTTCTTACGTGCCTTGCAAACGCAGGCCTTCAGCTGAACACCAAGAAGTGCCGTTTTGCGAGCAAGACGATTAAAGTGTTAGGCCACATCGTAAGCAAGGACGGTATTCGTCCCGATCCTGACAAGATTTCCGCTGTCCAACACTTCCCGCGTCCTGAAAAAGCCAAAGATTTGCGCAGTTTCCTCGGCCTCGCTTCTTATTTTCGCCGATTCATTCGAGACTTCGCCTCAATAGCTTCACCATTGCACAAGTTGCTCGGATCAGGCGTCACCTTTGTGTGGTCTCCTGAATGTGAAGCGGCGTTTGCCCAACTGAAGTGTGCACTCACATCCGAACCAGTCCTCTGCCATTTCGACGAAACCGCGCCTACGCTCCTGCATACAGACGCTAGTGGTCGAGGCATTGGTGGAATTCTCCTACAGCGAGACAAATCTTCACGTGAGAAAGTCGTCGCATACGCGAGCCGTGCACTGACCCCTGCTGAAAAGAATTATACCATCACCGAACAGGAGTGCCTAGCGGTCGTATGGTCGATACAAAAGTTTCGACCTTATCTCCACGGCCGCCACTTTACTGTGGTTACGGACCATCACGCCTTGTGCTGGCTCTCGACAATCAAGAACTTGTCCGGCCGCCTTGGTCGCTGGATTCTTCGCTTACAAGAATACGACTTCACTATCACATACAAGTCGGGAAACAAGCATCAAGACGCCGACGCCCTTTCGCGTTGCCCGCTATCTTCGGACCCGCTTAACAAACCCGCCACTTCCGCACACGAGAAGCTTTCGGCCGTCTCTTCCCTACATGTTTCGTCATTAACTACTTTGGACCCAACTTCTCCGAGCGAGTGTGGTTTGTTCTTATCTCACCAACGTGCTGACCCTTACTGTCGCCGCATCATGGACCGTCTTGACGGGACTTGCCGGCCCCCTAACGCCCGTCTTTGCCGACAGCTCACGCAATTCAAGCTCAGCAACCACGTCCTGTACCGTCATATCTACCACCCTGATGGCCAACGCTGGGTGCCCGTTCTACCTCGCTCTCTTCGGGCTCAAGTCCTCAAGACATATCACGACGACATGTCTGCTGGACACATGGGCTTCCAGAAAACGTATGACCGCATAAGATGTCACTACTACTGGCCGGGCTTGTCCACCTGTGTCGCGAAGTACGTTGCCTCATGCGCCCTTTGTCAGCGTCGCAAGCTACCTACATCAACTCGAAGTGGACAATTACAACCGCTCCCGTGTCCCCTGCAACCATTCGAGGTAGTTGGCATTGACCTGCATGGTCCGCTCCCTATGACTGTCACGGGCAATCGTTGGATAGTTACAGCTGTCGACCACCTGACCCGCTACGCCGAAACAGCTCCCGTGCCTTCTGCGTCAGCTTCGGAAGTGGCCGACTTCATCCTTCGAGCAATAATCCTTCGACACGGAGCTCCTCGTGTAATCCTGAGCGACCGTGGAAGAGTATTTCTTTCAACACTCGTCGAAGAAGTGCTCAAGGCAGCCGGCACTATACACAAAACAAGCTCCAGTTACCATCCTCAGACGAACGGCCTGACTGAGCGCTTCCATCGTACACTGTCAGATATGATTGCGATGTATATCGAACCCGACCACAGAAACTGGGACACCATTTTGCCATTTGTCACTTTTGCCTATAATACCTCTGTACAGCGCACAACCGGTTACTCGCCGTTCTACCTCGTCCACGGTCGCTTCCCCTCTTCTTTCCTCGATGTTTCGTTCTTCTCTGCGCCTGTCAAACCATGTTCATCATCAAGTGAAGAATACGTGTCTCGTCTACTTCATTGCCGCCAGCTGGCTCGCGTCAACACTGAAGCCAAGCAACAGGATCGCAAGCTTGAATATGATGCCTCTCATCGTGCCGTGTCTTTCAGCCCTGGCGACGAAGTCCTCCTTCTTACACCCATTCGCACTCCCGGACTGTGCGAGAAGTTTCAATTACGTTTTATTGGCCCCTACACTGTCTTGGAGCAAACGTCTCCTGTGAATTATCGCGTGGCACCCGTTCTTCTTCCGACGGACCGCCGCTACAGGGCAGCAGAAATAGTGCACGTATCCCGCATGAAGCCTTTCATACGGCGTTCATCTTCGCTTTAAAATGCGGCCAGGAACTGCGGTCAGGATGACCGCAGTTATTGTAAGGTATATATATATACCTTACAATAGGATAGAGAACCCTAACTTTCCAGGTAATCTGTAATATTTCAATATATATACCTTCGATTTTTGTGAAGCTTCGTACTGCTCACGAAACCGTTCAGTTATTGGCCAACATTCCACATGCTCACCATCAAAGCATGATTTTACATGTACACTTTCTCACTCAGGTGAATACAGTTTGTATTCAAATGTGAACCGAGAACATTTTTAATGAGCCATTTTTTTGAGGCGACATAGGCCTCAAATTTTGTTTTTTTTTTTCATGAGTAGAAAAGAGATTTGAACGTTAACATATGCAACATTGTTTCAAATGAGTAATCAGTAAAAACAAAATATAAATGTGAGGACATATTCTTACTTAATGCCAAACTACACCGTCATAAGCTTCATCATCATCATCAGCCTGTCTACGCCCACTGCAGGACAAAGGCCTCTCCCATGTTCCGCCAGTCAACTCGGTCCAGTGCTTGCTGCTGCCATTTACACCCGCAAACTTCCTAATCTCATCTGCCCACCTAACTTTCTGTCTCCCCCTAACCCGCTCGCCTTCTCTGGGAGTCTAGTCAGTTACCCTTAATTACCAGAGAGTATCCTGCCTACCCGCTACATGCTCGGTCCATGTCGGTATCCTCTTCTTGATTTCAACCATGATATTCTTAACACCTGTTCGTTTCCTGATCCACTCTGCTTTCTTCTCGTCTCTTGAGGTTACGCCTATAATTTTCCTTTTCATCGCCCGCTGTGTCGTGCTCAATTTAAGCTCAACCCTCTTTGTGAATCTTCAGGTCTCTGCTCCGTAGCTAAGTACCGGCGAGAAGCAGCTGTTATATACCTTTCCCTTGAGAGATAGTGGCAATCTACCTGTCATGATTTTAGAGTGCTTGCCAAATGTGCTCCATCTCATTCTTGTATTTCTAGATACTTTATTCTTGTAGTTCAGCTCCACGTTATTACCTGTCCCAAGTATGCATAGTGTTTTAGGGGCAATGCTCCTTAGGGCGTGGGCTGTGCGTCCCCTGTAGCCTGTATGTAGCCACCTCTAGTTTAGTTCTTGCAGTGTTCACTAGATGGTGGTACCGCCTCCTGTATGTAGCCACCTCAAGTTTAGTTCTTGCAGTGTTCACTAGATGGCGGTACCGTCTCCTGTATGTAGCCACCTCTCGTTTAGTTCTTGTAGTGTTTACTAGATGGTGGTACTTGTAGCTGATGATGAAAAAATGCAAGATGTTATAAACTAGAAATCGGTACTTGTAGTTGATGAAAGACGCGAGATCTTATGAAATAGGAATGATGTCACATATGGCGCGTGTCATTGGTTGAAGGCAATCGTTCGATTTAGTGCGGCGACGTACGCTAGGGGGAGCGATGTAATAAAATCGAGTGGGCAAAATGTACAGAGGATTCATGGTTTACCAGGTTTACCTCCGGAGCTTTGCCCACTCATCATCATTCACTTCGTGGATATGGCGGAATTTTTTTTTCAACTTCAAGTGCACTACTACCTTTTCCGAAGGGCTGTTCTCTGCTCTCCTTGTCTGTTTCTGCTCTCCTTGTCTAAATTAGCAATCATGTGTTGCAATTTGTCCCCTGAGTTACTCAGCAATGCAAAGTCATCGGCGAAACGCAGGTTACTTATGTACTCTTCATTAACTCTTATCCCTGACTCTTCCCATTCTTGGCCTCCGTAAACCTCCTGTAAGCACGCGGTAAATATCATTGGGGAGATTGTATCACCTTGTCTCATTACCTTCTTGATTGGTATTCTGTTGCTTTCTTTATGAAGCTCTATCGTAACATTTGATCCTGTGTTGGTTTCTTCCAGAATGTTATATATGCTTCGTCGACGCCCTGGTTTCGCTGTGTCTATATAACTGCTGATATTTCTACTGAATCAAACGCGTTGTCGTAATCCATAAAGACTATGTATAGTGGTTGGCATTTCTTTATTACCCGATAGAGAGTATGAATATGGCCGATTGTTGAGTAGCCTGTTCGAAATTTTGCTTGTTCCTTTAGTTGATTTACTTGTAATGTTGCCTTTTTCTGTTAGCAATTCCCTTTGTAAATAGCTTCTATACGACGGAGAGCAAGCTGATGGGCCTATAATTCTTGAAGTCTACGTCATCTCCTTATACAAGGTTTGGTGTAATAACCTTATATATATATGTGACGTATGAAGTGATGGTTGGTAGAGGCAGAGGAAGAAGAAGTGCAGTATGGAATAAACATGGGGTATGAGCCAGGCCACGTCGCCCATTCATCGTAGCGTCACACGAGTCGACAGGATGAAGACCTGGCAGCCACTTCATCAACCGGCCATCATCATCGAACACCTCAGCCAGACGCAGTGACCGAATGTGAACCACACAAGTGCATCCCAACTCTACACCATGACCAGCATCATGACAGCACCATCGACTGACCTTCCCATCCCCAAGTACACCGGAGCAGCGGACGATGGACCTGTACAGGACTGGTTAAACCTGTTCGAGCTCCACGCTACCGCTGCATCTTGGTCGGAACGGGAGATGGTTACGAACTTCAGTGACTACGTCACCGGTGAGGCATTTAAATTTTACCTCACCCACATATTCGACAACGACGAGTCTTGGCAAAAGATAAAAGAAGAAATGATCATCTGGTTTCAAGACTATAAAGAAGATTCGATTAGAACACGCACTCTCAATGCATTCGAACTTCGTCATCGCAGTCATAAGCAGCCTTCACGAAAGCCGGTATTTTCAAAGTCGTCGCTCCAGCACATGACACGAGACGTTGCTTACCCACCTCATGCACTTCATTTTTCTTCTCGAATACGTGGTCCACCACCCGGTTTTCCATCACGCGGCTCGTCAAGCGTTCCTGACGCTCACCGTTTGCCTCATAAGGACGCCGTGTTCACGATAGACGAGTTGACACACCGAGAAAATACCCAGTCGAGCCATGCTCCTTCCGCACGAGTTCATGCATCGCCGTCCGGTGCATACACACTCGACAGTCGAAGCAACACCGAAGGCTCAGACGCATCGAACGTCGCGCGCTGCAATGCGCAAGAGCCTCTCGTAGTGAACAGTGCAGAAAAAGCTTCTGAAGAACTTTCTACCAATTCAGAAGCATTATCTTCATTGCCCGAAGTGCATGGCAACAGCCCACAAACTACCAGCTGCCGACTTGGCCCCACATCAAGTTGTGAAGAAAACGAGCACGATGTTCAAGAAGGGATCTCACCGCAATGCGTTCCACTACAACAGCAGCAGCACCAGCAAAGCAAGCAAAACGAAGTTCACAAACTCAGAAAACAACGAGAGAAACTGCAACGAGGCCATCGGCGAACGCCAAATTTAATGGAAGCGCGTTCACCAGTTCAAGAACATCGAAAAATAGGATCTCCAAACCAACAAGACGTCAGACTCTTTCGGACAAAGAAAAGTCGCCAGAAACGCTCCCAGCGTCTCCTATTCCGCCGACTGCAACACCGCCGAAAGCGCCGTGAAAGACGCGGAAGCACTGCTTGCAAACCACAAGCACTCAGGCACTCCATCACAGTCTGTCGAGAAGCACGCAAGCAAGAAGCATCAGGATCGCACCATTCACGGCGAAAAATACAACCCCGACGACATCTGAGCTGCCGATGCAACAAAGCGTTCCAACCTTGGTCAGCCCGAACAAGAGTTCTAGCAGTACTGTCAGTATCCACGTGTATCCCGCTCTGTCCGGAACGCAACAGTCAGCCTCGCCCACCAGAGTTGTTATAGAGTTCACCGGACTGCTCCCTCGGGCTTGAAGATTTAGTTGACTGTGGAACTCCGTCGGGACGTGATACTGCGAATTTGGACATTGTCTATTTATTGGCTCCTTCAATTTTTTGTAGGTTATAAACGGTGCCATCTTTCGGGGGGAGGGGGAATCGTGTGACGTATGAAGTGATGGTTGGTAGAGGCAGAGGAAGAAGAAGTGCAGTATGGAATAAACATGGGGTATGAGCCAGGCCACGTCGCCCATTCATCGTAGCGTCATATATATATATATATATATATATATATATATATATATATATATATATATATATATATATATATATATATATAATAGGTATATTAGTAGACTATCGACTTCAATTGGGAAATGCTAATGTAATTGCCACTGATGCATTATTGTGCTAACAGGAAGCGAATATAACCATATTCTCTGAAACTTTGTCTTTGTCATTCTCGGTGCGTCTCCTGGAATATGCTTCCATATTTCAAGCAGATATTTTAGCAATTATTTTAGCCCTTAGAAAGTTTTTAGTAATTGATTTGTCAATTGTAATAGTTTGTCATTCACTCTCCGTATGCATGATCATAACTTCCACTTCTAATGTCTAGTCCTTCGTTTGGAATGCTTTCGCCTCTTTAATTACAGAACAGTTGAATACAGTGCGGTTGGTATGGGTGCCAAGACACCGACGCATACTTATAAACAAAAAAGCAGACGCTTTCGCGCGTTGGTTCCTGGATGGCTCTGCAGTGTACATCGTACCTGACACCGTCTTTGTTACTGAATCCCTGTTTTGTAGATAATCTTTACTTCAGGATTCCATGAAAATTAGGTTACCAGTTGAAAAATATCTTCAGCTTATTTTTCTTTGGCCTTTTAAATAGTGCCCCACGTGCCAATCGGATGTTGGCTTCACTAAATTTAGTTGCCGAATTCCTCCTTTTAATATTTATTTATACATGTTTGTTCAGGTGCCATCTCTGCTCTGTTTTTACTGCCAAGAGCCTGAGAACGTAGATAATTTTTTCTTTGTATGCCGACGTTTCACCAGCAGTATAAAAATACATTCAGAAATATTATTTAGAAAAATAAGCATTACTTTTAATTCAGAAAACATTCTCTTTCTTGGGACTTCTTCTCAGGGCCACAGCAACAGGAACGGCTGCACAGCAGTCTGTGAATTCTTTAGAGACACGAGAGTGTTTTTTGTTAGGTTATCTTTAATGAAAATCTAGTATTTTTTTAACTTTTAGCAAATAGTTTCAATTACAGTTCTGTATCTAATTTATTCGTGCATGACCTTAGGATTTTTAAATTTCATAGTCCTTATATATCTGTTTCATTCATTTTCTTTTATAAACTTTCAAATTCTTTTATTCTCATTATAATAACCACCGGTTTAATGGCCGATCCCCCGTAGTGGGCAAAAGGCAAGCATAGGCTCAAGCAAGCAAGCGTTGTCGGGTGCAGAGCTCGAGTAGAGCAAGCTGTAGAACGCAAGCTGTGGGCAGTAGAACGTTCCTGCAGTAGCTGGATCAATGCTACGCAGCTAGTGTCTGAGCCACGTTCAGTCGGTGGACGACAACACCGAGAGAACGCTGCAGTGCCGTGCTCAACCTGCTGGGGTGTTCTTGGCTGAGGATTGAGTGGTTTTAACTTTCTGTCTTAGAGTCCGATTCTATAGTTTATCTGTTTCTGAGTCTAACCGTATCTCTAGTGCCCATGTCGACTACTTCTCCTGGCCAGGCGCGATCCGCCTGGTCAGCGTCCCTGCCGTCTAATGAATTACCGCTAGACTCCTTTTTCCGCAGTGGTATCGACAGCATTCCTGTAGCACTGGTACCTACGAATGGAGGCTTCATCAGACTTTCAAACCCTCAGGTGGTTCAAAAGGAACTTAAGACAACTTCAAATCATTTCCAGACCATCACAGATGTGCGCCCATTTGGGCGAGGAGGTATCGTGTGTAGGTCGCCGGATCAGACCTGCGTGCAGGATCTTCTCAAATGCACCTCCTTTGCTGCTACCCCGGTGAGTGCTTTTATTTCGCCACACCTTGCATGTACCAAAGGCCTTGTACGGGGAGTCGACTCCAAGCTGAGTCCAGCTGAGACCCTAGACAGGCTCTCTGGAGCAGGCGTAATTTCAATTTACCGGTGTAATCGCCTAGTCGACAACCAGAGAGTACCAACCGAATCTGTTATCGCGACATTTGTGGGCACAAAATGCCCGTCAGAAATAAAATTATGGCCACTGATCTTCCGAGTAGAACCCCTCGCTTCTCGTCCGATTCAGTGCAAGAACTGCTGGAGATTCAGCCACAGTGCGGGAGGATGTAAATCTAACGTTCGTTGTAGCACCTGCGGAGAGAGTCATCCTTCAAGCAATTGTACTGCAACAGTGGAAAAGTGTTGTCTCTGTGGGGGCAGTCACTGCGCCGACAACTCTGACTGTTCCGCTCGTTCCCGGGAGGTTCAAATCCTAGAAGTTATTGACCGCCGCCGCTGTTCTCGAAGGGAAGCCATTGACATAGTTAGAGACAGGGCTTTTGGATACTCTGGTATTACAGCGCGCTGCACTTCCAGTATGGACTCAACCCTATCGCAGGCTATTGAAACTGTTGTGGAAAAGGCAGTGAGTAAGGCAATGGATAAACTAATATCTAACCTTTCCGACTGTTTAGTGCAAATTTTTTCAAGCCAGATTGGACAAACAGTACAGACCAGTACAGAACCTGCAGTATTACACATCACCAGTGACGCCACACAGCTACGCAATGTAGTGATGGACGAGCTTTCTGCATCTGCAGGCAAGGCTAAGCAGCCAGAAACACAGGTGCACTTGGACCGACATTCGCCTCGGCCGAGTACAAGTACTGATACAGATATGGAACTCGATATACGATCTAATAAATGTACCAGATCCCCTATCTTCACCGATCTCAAGTCCAAATCTAAACGGAATGAATCAGCTATTTCGCGTGCAGATGCTAACAAGGGCGCGACAGACGCCTCTGCGGTGCGCTCAACACCATAGGTCAGTTGCGGGTACTACAGTGGAACTGCCGTTCTATATTCTCAGCCTCAACCGACTTACATTACTTTTGCAATAATTTTAATCTTGATATTATAATTCTCCAAGAAACTTGGCTTACACCAGATAAAAATTTCCATCTTGCAGGTTTTCGTTCTTTTCGATTAGATCGCCCATCACGTGGTGGTGGTTTAATGATCCTTGTATCAAGTAAATTATGCCATAGGGCGAAAAGTTCTTTCAGAATGTTAGACTTGGATTGTGAATTATTAGCATTAGACTTGTG
The DNA here is from genome assembly GCA_013436015.1 of Rhipicephalus annulatus. Lineage (NCBI taxonomy): Eukaryota > Metazoa > Arthropoda > Arachnida > Ixodida > Ixodidae > Rhipicephalus > Rhipicephalus annulatus. Next base: position 20,421 of record WOVY01012437.1, read on the forward strand.
TCTCCCCGGATACCACCCTTTTTCAATCGTAAATTGTTACTTCCCCTCCGGTGTGCAAAGCACGCGTTATCTTGACAGCGTTTTGGTAGCATGTAGAAAGGAAATTGTACTCACAGGAGACTTTAATTCACACCATTTGTCTTGGGGTATAAGGACAGATTCTTGTGGTAGGCGACTGTGGGAATAGACTATTGATCACAACCTTTCCTGTCTGAATAAAGGTCATGTAACATTTGTCCGAGGTCAAACTAGCTCAGTATTGGATTTAACGTTTTGCTCCAACGCAATCAAGATTTTGTCATGGGCTGTTCTGGATTCGGCAACTAACAGCGACCATCTTCCTGTAGTTTTTGACATTACTTGTCCAACAATAACTTTAGATCAGGCAAAACGCACATACATCAACCATAGCAAATTTCAAGCCTGCCTCCGTTCTGCCATTTCCAAGCTTGGAAATGCCAGTACTAAGGAGATTGCATCTACGATTGGTTCAATGCTGGAGGGATCTAGAAAAAATTTTGAATTTTCTATTCCATCCAATAAACGATCCTCCTCTCGTTGGTGGAACGATGAGTGTACGCGCGATTATAGAAGACGAAAAGCCGCTTGGAAAAAACTTCTTCTTAATCAGAGCCCAACAAACTGGAAAGACTATCAATTCCTTGCTGGCGTATTTAAGCGTAATGTGAACCGCGCGAAAGAAGAATACGAGAGTAGACATTTTGATTATCTTTCTAAATCAAAAAATAAGCGTGCTTTGTTCGCTTATCTTCGGACAAGAAAAGTAATACCAGAACCTTTAACGTTGCAGTCATGTGTCTTGACGCCGGTAGAAATGAACACCTCTCTAGAAGACATAGCGCAAGGTTTAGAACGCCGCTTCACTGCGAATTTTTCGGCTATTCAGTCCGTTCTGGTAAACGTGCATGAATTTCCAGAAGTTTATTTAGCTGAATTGAATCAGACAGTATTATGCTTACCGAGGACGGCTCCCGGACCAGATGGGATTACGAACTCTATGTTGAAATGTTTACTCCAGGAATCACCTAATCTTTTGCTAGAACTAGTGAATTATTCTTTAGGGAATGCATGGATACCTCCAGAATGGAAACTTGCCAAAATTGTATTGTTGCTAAAAAATGAAAATGATGCATACACGTTGGATAACATGAGGCCGATCGCACTGACATCAAACTTAGTGAAATTGGTTGAGAGAATCATCAATATACGAATTAATGAACTTATTAACATGAGGTCTATTCTAAGTCCCTGTCAAATTGGGTTCAGGGCTGGTTGTTCAATTTGAGATGCCCACGTTGACTTAGAAAGTAGGCTTCAATTAGCTCGGCTACATAAACAATATGCTGCTTTAGTTACCTTAGACATCGCTAAAGCATATGATACCGTGGAGCACTGTATTTTGATAGATCGATTAAAATACCTTGATTTTCCATCATACATAGTAGCGTGGGTTCACAATTTTCTCGCAGACAGGAAATTTTACTGTTTTAAAGATGGGTTTTCATCATCTACTCATACCCAAACGAGGGGAGTACCGCAAGGCTCGGTGCTTTCCCCGGTGCTATTTAATTTACTAATGAGCACCATCCCACGTAAACAGGATATAACAACTTATGTTTATGCAGACGATATCGCATTTTTTGCAATGGCAGATAACATTCAGACCTTATATGAACGGCTGCAGACTTACCTTAATATATTGGAGAGCTGGATCGATGGCAACAGCTTTTTACTTAATGCGAGTAAATGTGCCCTCCTTGTTTTGCCGCTGCAATACCCTGTGAACATCTCTCTGTCTTACCATCATGAGGATATACCACAGGTGGAATCTGTTAAATACCTTGGAGTAATTTATCACACATCGCTTAACTGGCAATCTCATATCGAATATATCGCCGGAAAAGGTGTGCGGGCCATTGGCATATTACGTAGGCTAAGCAACTACCGCACAGGTATGAGAAGAGACACATTAATAATGATATATCGCATGTATGTTCGTCCCATTTTGGAATTTGGTTGTGTGCTTTTCTCTGGAGTTCCAGCTTACAAGTTGCGGCCTCTGATTCTTCTGGAAAGAGAAGCTTTGCGCTTATGCCTTGGCCTTCCCAAAACAGTCGCCAACAATGTGTTATATCTCGAATCGAGGGTCCCTCCGCTTTCTTGTAGAATTCGCCTTCTGACTGTTCAGACTTTCTTAAGAATTTATGAATCACCATTACGACATTCAGAAACAGCATTCATTTCCACCCCGGGATCATTTTTTGCTGCTAGATGGCCGCGATTTCACAGCCACAAATTATATTTGTGCAAAATTTACTGGAGCCTCTAAACTTACGTATATGCGACATCATGCCGAGTCGTTATAATTCAGCCCCGGTAGAAATTCAATTCGACGACATTTTTCCTAATAATGCCAAATTACTTCCCCATAATATTTTGGATGGTTTACTACAAGATCGCCTGCGCCGTATTACAACGAACGTTATTATTGCTACATACGCATCGCAATACGACGAAAAATCAGGGGTTGGTATTTTCAGCCCGATTTTAAATTGGATTTATTCCCTTCGACTACCCGATTTCATACCCGTTTTTGTGGCTGAGTTTCTGGCAGTAGTGCTCGCCTTACGCAAGCTAGATACAGCAATTACATCAGCTGTCATAATAACAGATTCCCTATCTCTCTGTGCAGCACTTTCTGTTGGTGCTGATAATCACGTAACAAGGGCGTTCCGTGTACTAGTACCTGTGCATTTGAGAAAAGTGCGATTAGTTTGGGTGCCTGGACATAAAGGTTTGTTTCTGAATGAAATAGCCGATTACTTAGCTAAGTCGTCAATCAGCGAACCAATTCTACCGCTCTGTCCATCATCCGCTTATGTGACCGCTGCTCGATTCCGCAGACGTACGCTTATGCAAGTCTTTAAAGGTTCAGCACTAACAAACTCTACAGAATATCGCCATTTATTATATCCCTGGCGAAGAGACTTTTGCCGCACTCGAAAACAAGAAGTAGCTATCACAAGGCTGCGTTGCCGGGTACCAAATCTAAATTTCTATAAACACAGGTCTGCTCAGGAACCTTCGCCACTGTGCGCATTCTGTGATGAACTGGAAACAATAGACCATTTCTTTTTGACCTGCAGGCAGTTTAACACATTACGAAAAACCCTATTAGAAATACCTTTGCGTGGCATTGGTATGGACTTATCTCTGCCTGTCATTTTGTCTTTTGGAGCTTCCATTTCTGGTTTCTCTAATGGCACAGTATGCGCGGCCGTCCGGGACTATATTGATGAAACTAATAGGTTGACGAATTAACCAGTTTCATTATCTTAACATGTCCACATAATTATATACGTATAAAATCAGATTATTGGTCTACTCTAAGAATAAATTTGTTTATGTATATATTTGTATGCATTACATTAGGCACCACACTTGCCTATATGCTATCGGTAATCTTTCTGTTATACCTCCATCATTCTAAATCTGAACAGTAAATTTTAAAGCCACTCGATTCTTGGCCAATCCCCCACAGTGGGTATGCGCCACTATCAATAGGAGAACAACAACAACAACAACTCGAGTGCAAAGATCACACCATGTCTAAGTGAATGAGCAATCAAGGGTCTGGGACACCCAGGCGCCCTGCTGTTCCGGTTGCTAGTCCTGTTCCGCGACCACTCCAATGGGGGACGCCTTCATCATGAACGGAGAAGAGCGGCCTTCACTTCTTGGCTGAAAACCGCGGTTCTCGAACGAGTGCCTACCGATAGTCGCCATGGTGCCCACGCGGCCGGATGTCTGAGCTCATGCACGCTGAGGCCAGTGAAACGCATGCTCGTATCATTCACATGCCTTCATTCACACAAGCAAGGGCTAACTGGGTGACTTGAATCTTTCTTTTTCTTTCGAATGTAAGCACAGAACTCCGTGTGCACGCTTTGTCTCGCTAGTCTTAGATTATTCTTCCCAACTGGTGTCTGACTTCACTGCTTTTGTTTTGTGAGATTTCTTTCTTTACGGGATGCTCGACATCTTTCTTTAGGTATGCATCGACAACCGAAGCAGGCTTGATATTCATAAGGCAATGAGAATGTGGCGCATATACGCTGTGGCGATCTCCTGTTAAAGGGGAAGCTCAAGCTTCCCCCAAAGTTTACTGATGCAAGAATGTTTGTGTATTGTTGCAGACATCTGCTTCCAACCATAAACAAGCTTTCCCTGTTTCGTGGTGTGCTAGATATGATACTCGAGCAATGCTTACATGCTTTCAAGCTCCATTTTGACATCGCAAGATGTGCTGGTACATCTTGTCGTGCATTGATGACTTCGGTAAATTTTTACCTGTCAGTGACAACGAAGTTCTAAGTGTTTTGAACTCTCATTTGATCTACAATTCTGGCATTGGTTAAGAAAGTTCACTGGCCCTCTTTTTTTATTGCAGCTGAATGATTGACTAAGTTTGGTGCTTGTTCAGAAATTAAAGATTATTTAGAGCGCAAAGTGATTTTCACTGCTTCTTTTTATTTCGCGTTAATGAAAATAAAAACAACCGGAGGTGTCAGGTTTTGATAACTATTACCAAAGTTTATGTACGTAAACATATCTGAACGTAGTTCCCACCCGTCATTCCCTCTTTTGTAACTTTGACGCCTTCGATTGAGTTGGCGAGGCCTAATATGTGAAGAAGCAAATCTTGATCGGTATCATTTTTTAAAGGTAGTTTTTGACGTGGTAAGCAATATTCACTTTTTTTTAGTCCTGCCATATGAAGAAACAACCATTCTTTTGCAGAATTGAAGTACACGATTACCGCGCAAGGTAATTTTGGCCTCGGAAGTTTCCTAAGTGCACTGGAAGCTCATGCGCTCTTCATGACCAGAGACTGCATTCTAATTTTCATACTAGCGGGGTTTTAGTGTCGCTAAAATACACACACAAATACTCCATGACTGAAATCGTAATGACAAACCATTTATTTTCAATAGGCTTATCTTGCAGTGCACCATTGTGGGAGAGTTCTAGAAATTCTTATTCTGCATTGTACATGCATTTAATGCTATGAAATGAATTGAATTCAAAACATCGAATATTAGATGAGAATATCCACGTATAACGCACACTAAGTTACTCAACAGAAGATAAGCTTACTAGCATATATATGATAACATGCATGATATAGCCATTAAATGATCCACGCTTTCTTTCATGTTTGTTTGCCTTTGCCTGATTTCGCCTTGTTTATATTGCATGCTTCGCTCTTTTGATGCATCCTGTTTATGTGTACGATCATTGTGTACTTCCTTTTGCAGGTGACAGCGTGTAAAGCCTTGGGATTTGAAGAAATCTTCTTGCGAGATGAATTTGCTGTGATGTTCGGCCTAGACATAATAGCTTGCTCTTTTACCCTACAGTCGTTTTTAGCGGTTTGTAATTGAACATTTGCACGTTCAGAACTCAGTTCACTTGTCGCAGTTCTTATGCACAACCGAAAGGCGTTTCTGAGTGCTCAGAAAATAATTCTAAATATTTTTTTACATCTCCTCTTCCTGCGCCATATATTATCAATAAATTGCAACCTAGGAAACTGGAGACGTGGGAAGTAGCCCTTAGTTATCGCTTGCACAAGACCACTGGTTAGTAACTTCAACAGTGCGCAAAAGACAAGAAATGCATTCACGTTAACCGATTAACACTGCGATGACATAACCAAAGAGAATGATGCTACAGGCACCATGACAATGTCTCGACACCTTCTTTATGATCCAAGATCTCATTTTTGCGGCAAGTGCTATTCTGTGCAAAGCTGCATAAACCATGTACAAGTACACTAGATACATTTGAGGAAGCCACCAAAAGAAACATGCAACTAATAGTTAAAAGTTTGGCAGACGTTAATCTTAGGCACTTGCAAATATTCACAAGGGTTGCAAGTGTATTTCACCATTCCATTTACACTAGGCTATTGAAACAATTGCCGAGTAAACAGTTTACACATAGGTGAATTCTTTCGCCGCCACTTCTTTGGGTACACAAATATATACACGAAATGAGCAAGTTTTCTTATGCGAAGTACCCGAAATTGCAGCTACACAAAATTACAAGAACAAGAACATAAATACAAGAACATAAACTACGCCGAGTGCAGAACGTCTCCGAAGAAGGCTTTCCGGGCATTGTTTTTATCTCAAAATCGCGTTCTAAGCTAAGCCACCAGCCTGTCAATCCAATTGAGATGCGAAAAACGGCGCGTCTTTTCCCGTAGTTGCATTCATCATTGGTGTGAAATAACGTGTGCAGAAAGCGCTGCCTTCTTTATTTTACCAACGTTTTATGTGTGCTTCAGGCAAGCAGTTGACATGTTGTCTTTAAGGAAACTATGTTTTTTTTTCAACCTGCCTATCTTCTTCAGATCGAAGCAGAACATGGCGTAAGTAGGCGAGCCGAATTGACCTAAATCTCAAACACAATCTCGTTGTTACCAAACTATGTTTTTGTTCATATCCATAGGCGGGCTTAAGAGTGATTTTTGTCTTGCATATAAATACTTAGAAAAATTTTGGCGTTGTTGAAAGTTGTAGCTGTTCGATTATTCGGTGTCTCCTTTAGTGATGCGGTCTTTTCTATATCCGAAAACAAATTGATGCCAATGAATAAACTTTCAAAGATTGTTACCTATACAAACATGAAAAAAATGACACATCGAGCGCATCCTCGTTGTTGACCTTATTAAAGGTCTTGGATTTAGGGACGGCACACAGCTGTCCCATAGTAGAGCACCTAGTGCTCTAAATCGTTACCTTCTTTTTCTAAACACATGTTTCTTTAGACTGATTGTTTGAGCCTTGCTTGCATATTGTCTAGCATGCTCCAAAGCCTCTTTAATAAGAGCGCTAAGCTACAATGCGACTCTATTGAACCGTCTCATAATTTATTTTGGATAATACATTTTGGCATTTTAAAATTTATCATTCCTACTAAACGCCTGAAATGCACAAAAAATTGCGAAAATTCTACTTGATACCTGTGCTATGAATCATGTTTCTTGCCCCTTTAATTTACGTTCTATGACTTACGCCTAAAAAAAAACCTTAATGAGCTCTTCCCCTCCCAGCATGTCTGTAGGAAAGGTGTATCTGGCTAACGTAAATGAAACCCCTGAAATTGAATGAACGCTAGAGCTTGAGTATGGGATTCAGCTTGAATCTAAGATTCTCTTAGTCTAAGTTTTAGCTTACGTACCCTATAGCCGTTTCGAATAAAATAGCAGTCATTATGAAGGCGCGAATCTTATTACCGCACTGGTAGCTGCAATGTCAGATTGGTGTCGTTGGCCTACGCAATGCACAGGCAAATTTTAATAATGCACTAAAAAAAACACAGTGTAAAAATCAGACCATCGTAACAGCTTTCTTAAAAATATTTTATATTGCAAGCAATCGTCGCGCTTACCATGATAAGAAAATTATAGATTCACTTTGTGATTTTGAAGTTCTACAATCTTTTGTTTGAAAAATAGCGAGTCCAGACAATGTGGATATCCATGGGTGTACGTGGTTTCAATCTCTAAATAAACTTCGGCACGTATTTAACTTGTAGTGTACTGCTTACGCCTGATAAAAAAAGATGAAAGTTGAGGCACTGGAGGTGGTTCTTCGTATGCGCAAATGGTGGGCTACCAGCTTGGCGACAAACACTCATTCATTCCCTTGTAAGGACAAAACAAACTCCTTACAATCAGATCCCCGGTTACTTCGCGGCAAAAAGAAAACGTTTTTGCTACATCCAAAAGACGATAGTAAAATACTTGCACAAGCTTGAAAATGCACGGCGCCTGGACACAATTGAATCAATTGTTGATAATGCCCGAAAAGTGATCAATACCAAAATACTCGGAACAAAAACCGTCAACGTGAGTATTTCAAGTAGTAATTATCAATACCAAAATACTCGGAACAAAAACCGTCAACGTGAGTATTTCAAGTAGTACTTATTCTTAAAACAAACCTCTTGTGAAAAAACTGCAAGTAACTAGCACCAAATACTTCAGTGAAGCTTCCACAGTAGTAGCGTTTTGATAGCATTCCAATTCTCTAGACCACTAGAGCAGATAAGGCTCTGGATGGCTCCACATTTTCCCAGCCTTCTCCATATTTTTCTTACTCCTCCTTTACCACCAACCAGGTAAACAAATATTTCAATGATAAGACATGATTACTCACACAAATAAATCGTTCTGGGCCTGATTCATCTATCCATCCATCCATCCGTCCATTCATCCGTTCATCCGCCCATCCGTCCGTACGTCGGTCCGTCTGTCCATCCGTCTATCTATCTATCTATCTATCTATCTATCTATCTATCTATCTATCTATCTATCTATCTATCTATCTATCTATCTATCTATCTATCTATCTATCTATCTATCTATCTATCTATCTATCTATCCATCTATCTCTATACAGCCGCCTATGACATCTACCCCTCCTAACGGTTTCGATAATAGTAGCTTTAGATTTCATGATCTTGTTGCTCTTGCGGTAGTTTCGTTCACATGACATATTGCAAAACTTGTATGGTATCTGCATAGCGAACATAAGTGACCGACCATAACGTGGAAATTATGACACGCATTCTATGTGTGTCATTACTACACGCCACACTTATGGTGCACTCACGGACGTTTCGCTACATTCTCATATACCGAATTTGCTATCACAGGACGTGAATGGATGATGGAGAAATAAATGACTAGTGAAAACATGATCATCATCAGATGCGAGTCATCTAAGAACATGACTACACGCGCTCTCAGCCTTTTAGCTAGCTTAACATACACCAAATATGGCATTACTCGTCCAAACAAGATATTCGTGATATGCGTATCTAAAGCATGAATACTTGCTGCGCTCAGGCAAGCCCGTGGCCGTTTCGCTTGCTCCAGATATACAAAATTTGGTATCAAGTCACGTGAATAGACCACAAAAGACAGTGACACGTCCAAACATGATAATAATGACGCGCGTGTCATAAAGAAACGTGACTACATGTTACGCTCATAGCGTGCTCGCGCCCATTTCTCTAGCTTGACAGATACGAAATATGGTAATACATAACGTGAATGGGCGACGAGCACAAATTCCACGTGGAAACATTATAATCATGACATAGAAGTCATGTACGGCCTAAGTTAGGAACACCATGTATTGCTGAGAAGATTTTAAAGTGACATATCAACCTTCCTTATTCGTGTTTTGCATGTCACCAATGGCCACTGTACGAGGGATCTGCCACTTTTTAAACCAAAACATTTATCGTCACATAACAGAGCATCCTTTCAGCATTTTTTACTAAATATGTTCTGGGACGTAACACAGGAGCACGTTGCACATAATGCAGCTTCAGGTGTTTCACCATGCTCAATTAGTGAATGCGCTTCTTTTTGCTGCACATGTACTGTGCAGTATCAGTGTTAAAGTAAAGCAACGAATATGAATGCACAAAAATTAGACAGTAATATATTCATCACACTCAAAGGGGCAGTGACATCAAAAAATATCGAGCTCGAGATGTAGCGTTCATTCAATTGCTTGGTGCGCACGAGCTTTTTAGCAATGTATGATTTGCGTGCGTAACGTAGCCGTTATTCAATTTCGAGCGCGAAGAGTGTCCGAAGGTCATCAATGCGTTTCCGGACATGAGACATTGACAGTATTTTGACGTGTTCAGCCAACTTCTACGCTACGTCTCAGGAACCCTTTGACGATGAGCAAGCACCATTGACGTAGCCAATTTTAGTGTTGTCATTGACATGCCTGCATGCAATGCCACTTAGAGAAACTTTCGTTACATGTTGTGCTAACAGGCGGAAACGCCTAAAGGCCTAGAAACGTTTTACTTGCGCTGTTTCACTTCCTTCGAGCAGCACTTTCGTGGGAATCGAGCTTTTTCGTTATGCCACTTCGGCAGATTTTTCTAGGAGCTGTGATTGCAAATGTGATGATTTGAAGCAACGCTTGTCGCAAAGAAGTTACACGCACGCAACGTTCGTATAACTTACCAGCCAGCGTGGCCCAGGCATGCGTCTCCAACTGCCTCATCACTGCTCGGTCCGGCGTCAATTTCGGAATCACTGCTCAGAAAACTATCGAACCGAAAACAATTTGCCCCGCCGCAAATTTCCATGATACCATATTTATTGGGGTTATAATCGTCGCTTGTGGACATTAATGACGGAAGCGACGATAATGGCGGTAGTGAAAAAATGGCTATACAAGTGCGGGCTGAGCAGGCGAAATGTGAACAGAAGTTCGCGTCGCCTTTTCGTGTGGCCACGTGATCCGATGGTGCGGCACCATGAGAGGTGACGGCTTGGCAGTGTTGGTAGCACTGATACTTGGCGGGCTTTGCACCCGTTTTGTATTGGGTTCTGTACTGGTCATACTGATCAGTATTACACATAGTATTTATTCGTGCGTTGCCTAATTAATACAAATATGTTGCCAGGGGATCAATAACTACGCGTTGACGTAAAACACGTGCCATGCGCCAAGTTCACGTCACTGCTTCTTTAAATGTTATTATTCGTCTGAAGGTTAATCCTGGTTACATTAAAAGTTTATCCTATAGCTCTTTTGCAGGTAAATATACTGTGTGAGCAATTTAAATATACTGGACAGGACGCTGAAACTGTATATTCCTAGAAAAAGTTAGTTGCGAGAATATATATTTGTTGGGCTTACTGGCATTTGTTTTTTACTGTTGTTGTTAGGGTAAATTAGGCTTCTAGCTTAACTTAGAAAAGCATGAAGAAGTTTACAGCGCTGCACAATGAGGCGGCAACAAAATATAGTGATTTCAAGAGCACTGTTACTAGTGAACGCTGAGAAGCCGGAAGATTAAAATTAAAATACAAAGAAAAGTTCAAGCGCTGGCTCCAAAACTGAGGCTCACCAGCTATTCTTCTCGGCGAGAAGGTGATGTTAATTCCGCTGCAACAATAAGTACATTTTCGCTGTCAACGCAAATACTACGCGCACTGACAATTTAAAGTTGGATGTCCTTATTTGAAATGTTCAGTTTGATGAAGAGAGATATCGGGATCAGTGCGGAAATTGCGCATTAAGTTAGCATTTTTGACTAATAACCAGCGGCACCAACATGTTTCTTCAAGAGGAAACTGTTGATCTGAAATACGCAAGCGGTATTTTGTATCAAATGAATTAACAGATGTGGTTCGATGCGAATTTTCTCGGGGTTGTAGAGGTACGGTTGTAGCTGGAGCTGACCTTTATTCTCAGGTTGGACATCACTATTGCAATCGTTCAACTGCTTTTGTCTTTCGATATCACAGCATACCGAAATAGGTCCCGGCGTACTACTACATCGAAGGTGCCACCAGCGTCGCCACGAGCCTCATCTCCACCAGTACCAATAGTCACGTCACAAACCGTGACCAAATCGATCTCTACTACCACCGTGATTCCACTCTTTCAGCGTAGGTTCCAACTTTCAATATTCTTTCTTTCACTTCATTCTTGCATGCCGTAAATATATGATGCGCCTAATATAGAATGACCTTAGTAATTCAACAATCAAACGTTGTGCTCAATCCGATCAGTGAATGCATTATGAGTGTCATTCTGCTTTCATATTAGGCGCCAAGTACCTTAGGGTATCGGCGTGTTGGCATGCATCGTCTGCTATTGTGACACCACATTTGGTTGTTGTAAAAGAGGGCATTACTGCATCAGCACTTGTCCTATGGCGAGAAAGATCAAACCATGTGCGCTTCCTACAGAAACACTCTTTCTGTGATGAGTGCTAAATGACCAGCTTGCAAGCAACGAGAACGTGCCTTGACTAGAAAGAGACAACACCGACGCAGGCAGCATCTCCTAGCAAGCTCTTTGATTGAAAAAGCCGACTGCTTGCGCTGCACAACCACTCACTGGCCGTCCTGTATATACAGGCACTGGATCTTGACCTGCAATGTAGTGGTGTATGGTGGGAGAATTCTCTTTCGCGTAGTTGTACATTAAATATTCGTAGCATGCGCGTTGATTAAAACTGGAATGCATCCTTCACCCGTCCCCATGTTTCACTTTGTTATTTGCTTTTCCTTATATCAGAGCTCTGTGTCTAACAAAACAGAGGAGAAACGTCAGTGATATATATGGTGAATAGGCATACCATTATCCATTTCAATGTTGGATTACTTTACGAAACCTGCCAGAGCTAGAACACCTCCACATTTCAGAGGAGGGGCAGCAGTTACCAACATCACCATCATCATCAACCTGACTACGCTCACAGCAGAGTAAAAGCCTTTCCAATGACCCGCCGATCAACCCGGCGTTGTGCTTTGTGCTGCCACGTTACACCCGTGAACATCTAATCTCATCATCCCATTCAGCTCTTTGTCTCCTTTTTGTGCGCTTGCATTCTCTGGAAATCTAGTCAGTTATCCTTAATGACCAGCAGCTATTCTGCCCTTGTCCACTCCTTGACTTCAACTAAGAAATCCTGAACCCTGGTTTGTTCCCTGACCCACTCCATTCCCTGTTTGTGGCTTGAGGACACACCTAATAATATTTTTCCATCGCTCCCTGCGTTGTCCTCCACTTAAGCTGGACCCTCTCTCGTTGCCTCGCAGTTTCTGCTCCATTAAGTACCGGCAAGATAGAGCTGTTATATGCCTTCCTCTTGAGGGTAGTGGTAGATTACGTAAAATAATTTGAGAATGCTTCCCGAATGTAACGTGCACCGTCCTTATCCTTTTAGTTATTGCCCTCTCACACTTCGCCTCCACGGTTACTACCAGTCCTACGTAGGCATATTCCTTTACAACTGCCAGCGTCTCCCTACTTACCACATAGCGCTGTTTTCTGTCGAGACTGTTGCTCACTGAGCAACAGTCTCGGCACAATACTAAACTAAGCTAGTTTAGTATTGTGCATATTATTTTCAGACCTACTATATTGCTTTCCGTATCCAGTTCAGTAATGATGAGCTGTAATTCGTCCCCTGAGTTACTCATAAAGTAAATGTCATCAGCGAACCACAGGGTACTAAGATACTCTCCATTAACTCTTTTTCCTGTCTCTTCTCATCCTAGGGTCATGAAAACCTTCTGTAAACACGCGGTGTAAAACATTAGACGTTGTCTCCCTTCCTTATATCTTTTTTATAGGTATTATGTCGCTTTATTTATGTAGGACTAAGGTGGCTATAGATCCGCTGTAGATTTCTTCCAGTATGATCATGCTAGGTTCGTTGATGCCGTCATTTCATAGCGCCTGCTTCGCTGCCTATGTCTCGGCTGAATCAAACGCCTTCTAGTAATTTATGAACGCTAAGCCTAGAGGTTGATTGTATTCAGCGTATTTGTCTATCACAATATTGGTAGTATGAATATGGTGTATGGTGGAGTGCCCTCTATTAAATCCTGCTTGGTCCTCTGGTTGATTGTGCTCTAAAGTCGCCTTAATGCTAATAGATATTGTTTTAGTAAACTGTTTGTTGAGAATGGACAGTAAGCTGATCGGCCTGTAATTTTTTTTCAAGTCCGTGAACTCTCCTTTCTTAAGAATTAGGATGATGTTTGCGTTCTTCCAAGATTCTGGTACCCTTCCCGTCAAAAGGCACTTTGTAAATAAGAGAATTATTTTTGTAACACAGTTTCTTCGCCATCTTTCAGCAGGTTTGTTGTTAGCTTATTTTCACCGGCGTATTTGCCTGTTAGTATTCCTTCTAGCGCTTTGGTTGATTCCCCTGCCCTTACTGGTAGGATGTCGTATTCATCAAGACTATTACTGCTTCATACGGTATCCTTGCCGCTGTATGGGCTTTCATAAAGCTCTCTGTAAAACTCTTCACCAGCTCAACTATCATATTCTTTTCGGTTATTATTTTGCCTTCCCTTTATTTTATTGCATACTACCGATTTTTGCCTATGCACATGTTGGCCTTCACAACTTTGAGGCTTCTGCTGCTTTTAGAGCCTGCTCGATTCTCTTTATCTGATACCTTCTGATGTTGGTTACCTTTCGCCTATTGATTAACTTCGAAAACTCTACGAGCTAAATCGGTCCAGTTGCATTTGAGGCTTTCATGGTTTGTTGTCTCTCAATGAGATTTTTCATTTCCTGGGACAATTTGCCAGGGCCCCACCAAGTGGCTGTTCCTTTTACTTCCATCGCTCCCTCTTTAACGATAGTAATAAGGTTATCGTTCATTGCGTGAACACTGACGCCGGTTACCTTATTCAGAGGCTTGAATCCATTCTGAACCGAAACCCCGAACTCTTCTACTTTCCCTCTAAGGGCTTGCTCATTAATTTGTTTCTAGCTATCAGTTTAGGACTTTGCTGTTTTTAAACTAGGTAAGTAGAAGTTCTTACTATTCGATGCTGACTGCATCGGATTGTGCAAACTACTTCTACATTCTATACAATATCTGTGTGTGTATACAGAATGAAGTCTATTTCATGTCTAGTTTCACCAATATGATTTAATCACACCCACTTACAGTTAGACTCTTTTCTGAAGAAGCCATTCAAGATTTGTAAATAGCAAGGTTCGGCGAACTCGACAACTAAGTGGCCTCTGCCATTTTTAGAGCCAACGCCATATTCCCCTACTGCATTGTCTCCGGCCTGTTTCTTGCATACTTTGGCACTAACGTTGTCTGTTAGTATAAACCACTGTGTCCTTACTTTATTATTAGCCTATTTTCTTTCTTCGTACAAGCGTTCCATCGAATGAGCATGACTCGAAGTAGCCGTGTAGGCATGTAAGACCCTAATTTTTTTAGATGCGGAAGCATCTTATACTCGCGCCTTGTAGTGCGCCGTCCGCACCGCTTCTCGAACATTCGACAGCTGACGCGCGCGCATGCGCCGTCGCGCCGTCGCCCACCATCTGTGCCACGCGCGCTTCTCCTTCGAGAACATTCGACAGCTGACAGCGCATGCGCCGTCGCGCTGTATATATACTCAAGGTCGGGGCTCGCTCGCTCAGTTGCCGCTCGTCCGTTGGTTTGTACGGCGCGTCGACGTCCGAAGTCGCCGTGAAATGAATGCCAACGAATCCACAAACAGAATAATCGACGTCCCTTCGACCAGCGCCGGCCAAACTGTTGGCGGAACCGCTTCCGCATCCTCCTGAGTGTTCCCCCGAGGGAAGCTGTGTGCATTTTTTTCTTTTGTTTAACTTATTTACAATACTTGCAACCATTTCACTGATGCTATGTATTCCTCTTGTTGCCAGGAATATTCTTGTGTATAAAAAACCCCACCACTGCTTCGTTTCTGTCCGTTAATGTGAGTTAGCATAGAACATGTCCGTTCTTCAGCTGTGTATAAGCCTCACGTCTCCTCCTAACTTCGATGAACCCTAATATCTCCTATTTCGCACCCTCTCATTCCTCCAATGGCACTGCTAGGCTCCCACCACTGGATAGCGTTCTAGCGTATAACGTAGCCAAGTTCAGTGTGTAATGGTAGCCTGTCCCGACTCGAAAATTCCTAGCACCCTCCACTGCGTCGCAGGTGTGACCGCCACCTTAGACAGTTTCTTCGCAGCCGTTGGGAACTGTGGATCAAGTTTTAATTGCTGTATTCATGGGAGGTAGTGGCGAAGTACTTTTTTAGGGTGGCCAATTCTGCTCTGGTGAGGGTGTGTATCTACGGCAGGTGGTCACCAATGAGGCTGAATACGTTCCCGATGCTTTTATTTCTTATTGCGATAGCAATTATATGGACACACTAGGCTCTATTCTGCCACCAGAGTCAGCGTTGCCGTCACTCACCGTATATTTATTTATTTTATTTATTTAGAGATACTGCTAATCCCATTTGGGATTTTAGCAGGAAGGGCATATCATAGAACATGTGAACAATAAAAAGGAAAAAAACAAAATTATTTGGGCTTTCAAGTTATAACACATACATACACGAGGGGAATACATGTTGAGGGCTAGGCACTTTTTAGCACAGGGTAATTGTTTGGATACGTATATGCATACGTATTAATGTATTTGTTTTTTTTTTCCTTTTTTAAACAATTCCTCATCACGCGTCCTGAGTTAACATACAATTGAGAATGGTCCAGCTACGACATTCGAACCGAGTTTTGCCATTGCATGCTAGGCAACTTCGCTATCTATCTCTAAGTAAGGTGTTCTTGTGAACTTTTTTACCAATGTCAAATACCACCTTACCGCCTATCAGTTCTTAACTTCACATTCTCTGTAGCTTGCCTGGCCTTCTCTTATCTGTTTCAAGCTCCAATGTTTGTTGAAAATAAGAGCGGTTTTGGATTTCTGCCCTTGCGAGCTTAGGTGAGCTCAGTGCTCTGAATGACCCTTCTTCTCACTTGTTTATTCTGTCGTAACTATACTAGTGGTCTCACTCGATCTTCGCATTGTTGGCCTCGAAAGGCCCTCAATGTAGAAGTTTTGCTGAGTTCGAGGAATAGTACTGCTACTTTGGCGTTTCCTGTCAATTGACGAGTTGCACGCTCCTGTTTTGGAAACTTATCGACGTATACAGCCAACCTGAATCCCTTAGAAGTGTTCAGGTAACTATGTGATTCACGTTGGCTGTATACGTCGCGGAAGTTTTGAGCGCATGAAAAGTAAACGCGAAAACTTTCTCACAAAGAATGTACTGGCGCTGCCTTTAAGGCTGCATCTTATTTTGTTGGTGTTTTGGAGTAGTAATAAAACTCTGGTACACACATATATTAGTACACAGCGGTCCTCAGTGGGGAGCTAGGTATACGTACTAGTAATTACACCTATAGCTAGCCAAACAATGTATTACAGTGGATGGAACGGTAACGGCAAAATACGTGTCACTTGGACTTATCGTAGTGCATGTGAGTCATTTGTTAGACAACAAGCGAAGACAGACATCATGGTCTATTAATGCCAGCTGACGCTAGGTGGCGAGTATAAAAACACGTCAGCAATTTCATACGAAGTTTTCTTTCCGTTCGCCGCTCGCTACTTATGGCATGTCTAAATACACCTAATGTCGTCATAGTTATGAACTTCTGTTTTGTTCGAAGTTGGACACAAAAAAAATTTTTTCCAGCTCGTATATTGGGTACGCGCAATTGCCAGAATTATTTTTAAATTATGATCAATGCTAGCTTATGAACATATAAAGCAGTGGCGTAGTATTTATCCTCCTCTTAAGGCAGTAATTGACAAATCCACAGTGCGAAATGAAAGCGGGCAGTAGCGGCCTCCAGAGACTGCTTTTTGATGAAATTTTACTCATTACTTGCTATTCCGAAAGCTCTCATAGCTTTATTCAGGTTTCTAAAGTGATGAAGAGCTTTGTTACGAGAATATGTTTTGATGTTCTTCGTGTAGTACCAACAGCAGTCAATATTTTATTTTCCTGAATGTGGGAAGGGATAGCCCTGCGGTTGTCAGAGTTATAAATCGAGGGTGTGCTCTTCAATGGGCTTTCCCCTTTCGTCAGCCTCTTGTTTCAAGCCATTATACACAGTAGGAAAGCCACTTGACTCATTTAAGAGAGTACCGAATTGCCGCGTGTATACCTCTCTTTTAGGAGTCAATTTTCTTTGAAGAAATTTGTATTTTCTTCGAAGAGTTGTGTGACTCCCGGAAAAGTTAACACGCCATTTTATATAGGTTTATATACGTGGCTAGTCCGGGCTTTTTGAAATAGTAACACATACTCGTTTTCCGTTTAGAGTACATTGCTAAGGAAGACATCCACCTCAATCACTTTGCTTAATAGTTGGGAAAGAACCACACCTTCACAGCGTTTTTCACGGACGTGAATATGTTCCAAAATACGTTTATTTCATGAGTGAGCAAAGCAAGCAGGAGGCAGACATGGACACTAGTAATTTTGACACGACATTGTTGGATCTAACACGCTGTAATACTCTAATACCTGAGACACTATCCGACAATAAAACGCAGACCCCAGAAGGGCACTTGATATCTTTATTACACTTTAGGACCTTTCAGACGTGCATCACAATTGCAACAGCCATGTTTTCACTATTCGCAAGTTTAGTCACCTATAGAGGTGCACAAGGTGGTTCAATACGGCGTCCACAGAGAGTATGGGAGTCGCAGAGCATATGTGCAGCCTGCACTGCAGTGAGTTTTAGATGCGGAAGCATCTTATACTCGCGCCTTGTAGTGCGCCGTCCGCGCCGTCCGCGCCGTCCGCACCGCCTTAGTTGAGCTAATTCATTACGTCTGATACAATAATCACTCGTTCTCTGCTACTGCAATATTCACGCGTTCATCAAGTATAAGGTTATTTGTTGCACTTCAAAAGCATACATGTGTCCGAGTTAAAACGGTCAAAGTTTCACATTAAATGCACCAGGAAGGTAAAGTATTGGTACGGAAACCAGTAACACAAACATGAGCTTGTACGGTAAAGTTAGCTATTTAAAACCTACGCGAGCGTCGGTGCACACTGAACCATGCCTGTGTATTCAGGCATGTGTCTAACTCTGTTACCAGCCACTAAACTGTTTTAGCGGGACGGCTCAGTGCTCTCCCATAGTTGAGTACGAAGTACTCAAAATTGTTCAACATATTAGATGCGGAAGCATCTTATACTCGCGCCTTGTAGTGCGCCGTCCGCGCCGTCCGCACCGCTTCTCGAACATTCGACAGCTGACGCGCGCGCATGCGCCGTCGCGCCGTCGCCCACCATCTGTGCCGCGCGCGCTTCTCCTTCGAGAACATTCGACAGCTGACAGCGCATGCGCCGTCGCGCCGTCGTCATCTGTGCCGCGCGCGCGCTTCTCCTTCGAGAACATTCGACAGCTGACAGCGCATGCACCGTCGCGCTGTATATATACTCAAGGTCGGCGCTCGCTCGCTCAGTTGCCGCTCGTCCGTTGGTTCGTCGCAATAAATAAAACACCGTCCTTTCGCATACGTGCCGTACGTGTTCACTCATTTAACACCCCATTTCACAACCACGTTAACCAATTTAGCCATCGACCCAATTAAGTCGCAATTTAACACCCGTTAACCAATTACATGCTTCTGCATCCTCCTCAGTGTTCCCCCGAGGGAAGCTGCGGGCATTTTTTTTTGTTTCGCTTCGCATAGGCTCTACCTTTTTTTACCTTTTTTGAAGTCGCATATTGTGTGCCACCTAGACGCTTCAGAAACTCGGATACGATGCCTCGTTGAAGGCGAAGAGGTCCTGAATGCCAAACACATCACTTGTTGTAGCGTGCAATGTTCATGCACATTGCCTACACTATGGGCGTGCCTCACGATCATTACGTGGTTGGTCACGCAAAACCCCTAATAGTGTTATACCATTCTGTATTTCTTTTCGCGTTCTCAGTTGCGAGAAGATACTAACCGATGTAAGATTTCACTAAGTCACCACAATTCCGATATTAATGACGAGTTTTTGAAAAAAGTAACAGCTTTGCCGCCGAGGCGAAGCAATGTACGTGATTGCAACAAATCGGAAGGTTACGCGCCGAATAGCAAGCAGATTGAAACGTGCTCGCATTTCTCATGCACAAATGACGCATGAAACGTACTCATAGGTGCAGATGAACGCGAATAAGCGTCTCAGTTGTTACTTCGCTGTGTCTTAAAAGCGCCCCCTTTCCGCAAACGGCGACTGCGCAGCGATTGCAGTGACCTTTGTGCGTCCTGTAACTATAACAAAAACGTTCTAGTGAAAGCCTAACGCCAAGCAAGACGTACATACATGCACATGCTATGAGCGCCGCTTCCCCGCCGCTACTCGGATACTTTTTGAAAAAATTACGCTGGCGGCCGTGGGGTGGTGTGACCATGTACAAAACTTGCGAATATAAAAGCATATACCAATTTTTCAGTTGCTTCATTCTGTTATTTAAGACATTTCATATCCAGTATCAGATTGTAGAACATGAAACCTTACATTTTGCTTCTCCTATCGTAAGTATGAATGAAATAGATCTGTGCTCCTTTTCAAGTAAAGTACTAGTTGCAAGTTTAGGCGCATTAGTCTAAAAAAGAACAAACCTGGAGTGAACGTGCTTACTCATACTAGGTGACGACATTTCTCGGCACTAAAAGAAAATCTACGGAGCCCATTCACGTGCATCCCACCACCACTGAAGGTAGTTTCAAAGTAGCACTCTGAAATATAAATGTTCTCCATTTATTTCCTACGTGGAGCTATTTGAGACAGAATGCAGCTGACACCTGTAAGACTTTCATATTTTTTATTACCTGTTGTGACTTCACGTTTTTGAAGGCGTGAAAAAGTGCCGCCTTTTTACGTGCATCTCGAATCCTAAGTGGCGTCGGCGTCTACATAAAACTCTGGTGGTGCGCCCCCGTCACTTTTCACTGCGTTACATGACGTGCGCCAAAACGGACTACTTCGCATAGTGCTACATATGCACAAGCTCCACCGCCTGTAGCTTTCCTTTCAGTGCCAAGGAAAGTTGTCGCCGAGTATAGTTCACCTGAGATTGCTTACACAATAGGATCTTGTTAGTATCAAGGAATATATTGAATATAAGCATTTGCATGCCATCATTCTAAATATTTTTAATGCTTATTTAAAGTGTAGCTTAGCGTAATGTGCTTATTATCTGTAAAAACAAATTTGGGATTGCAAATAATAGAATTTCATAAATTTTATGATTGGTAGAGTGGTCTGTTTTGGCTACTCTAAATGTTCGAGAAATTCCAACAGAAAAAGTCGAAAATCAGGGTAAACCATTCTAACGTTTGCAATTCCCAGTAGTATTTGAATATGATTTGGTCAATACCTATGTGGTCGTCTCTGGCTACAAGTATATCAATTTCAACCTTTTTCACTACATTGAGGTCACTTCATTCCCTTTTTTATATTTTCAGCAATATTATTTTTTAGCTAACTAAACTACATGCATCAAAGTCTCATTATGTGCTAATGCTGCTGATATATGAAAAAACTGTTTCTACAATTAATAATAAAACAACTTTTCCTGCTCCTAGAGAATCGTCTGCATTTTTAATAACTAGAAGTCTTCATGAAGTTGAACACTTGCGAATTCAATCATTCGGTCGAAACGGAATGCTATTGCAGCAACAGCTTCAAGTATCAAACTATCAAAAGAGAGTATAAATTGTACCGTATTTACATACTGCACTTTTTGTAAACACCATAATTTTAGTGAAATGACATGCAACAGCTGGTAAGGGGAAAACAAATTTATTCATAATGAATTCAAAGGGTTTAGAAAACTGAAGTATTTTTTACTATATTAGGAAAGGAATCCAAGAGAACTATCTGAGTGAAAGGAATATTAGGCTTTCAAATGTAACAACAGTCAACGATGACAAACATTGGTGTTTTGGTGAGCCTGCGTTACTCTCGGCATAGCCATTTGTGGCTGGTGTCATGTGTTTCCTCAAAGTTCAAGGCCATAGTTATTGTCTAAAAACCTCTATAGCAAGAACATTACACTTTAACTATATTTACACTTCCGCGAGTCGAAGTCGTGTAACACCATCCGTTAGTCGAAGTCATGTAATTATCTATGGCAGGTGCTGTACGCAGTTTGCCGCTTGCATGCTTACAACAATTCTTGTGTTATATGTTGTATCATTATTAGAGAGCGGTAGACCATGTGACAGAAAGCATGACTTTGTATACTTACAGAATCCCTTACATGAAAGCCCTTTGAAAGTTTCTTTCTCTCAGTTTTAATAGGCTGGTAAATTAAATATATGGTACCAGACAATCCTTCATCGATGTCAACGCTGGAAGCACATATGTTTGCCTCTTCTGCAGTAATGACCGCGTATCACGCATTTTGAAAACATACTTTCAATACTGTTACAGTATTCAAAGAGAACAATAGCACTTTATTTGCCCATTGTGAAGCTGTTTATTTTCTCATAGGTTCTGCAGCTTCTCTCTCGCATCGCATCTTTGCTAGATTTCTATTTTTGTACTCTGAAATCGTAGGGTGTTTCGGAACTCAGGAGATGAAGAGTTTACTCCACGCCATTTCACTCCTTTCTTGAGAGAAACCACTGCTGATATGCCACTTGGTGTCACCAGGCTACTTTGCCCGAGGAAGGGACCGGGATCCATTCTTGAATCAAGAAGTGCCCAGTGCCACCATCTGCGACTACACCCTACTGGACCTACCATTATTGCCTGACGGGACTTACGAAGGTGCGTGTAGAGGACACATTCTAATCGAACAAACAACGGAAAGCTCTAGCGATTGAGGAGTTGAGCAAGTGCCAACAAATCACACACACGAAATCAACTTTATCATAGATTTTTAGGGGTGAACCTCCTTATAGCGGCACCCATTCGTCCCCCGTAGAATGTAACAAGTATAACATTTTGACCTCCAAGGTGGTGCCGGTGAGAGACTTCTTCTGTGCGTTGATGAACAATAAAAAATAGTGCTCAATGTACATGTCAATGGCTGCTAATGAGAAATGAGAGACAGGAGAATTCGGCTTTTAGTTAGCGCGCAGGCTGCAATCACCATTAGCAGCTATTGGCATGTACATTGAGCACTATCTGACAAGAAAGTGTTGCTACGTTATACTCGCTTAGTGTAACCTCCTTAGCTTTAGAAAGGTTTAGCGAGCGTTGAGCCGCAGGGCCATGAATACAATGAACTTGTATATACCATGAATGAACTCGAGGTGGTTAAAAATGGGAAGTAGATACAAAGCGCAAGCTGTAAAAAAGTAAAAGCCGAATTCTCCGCCTCTCATTTCCCATTAGCAGCCATTGGCATGTACATTGAGCACTATCTGACTGAAAAAGTTTGCTACGTCATACTCGCTGGGCGTAACCTCCTAGGTTTTAGAAAGGTTTGGCGAGCGTTGGGCCGCAGTGCCATGAATATAGTGAACTAGTATATACCATGAACTCGATGATGATGGATGATGATGATGATATATGGTGTTTTTTGGCGCAAGGGCCACTTGTTGGCCAAAGAGCGCCAGTTCATCTTACTGAAAATATGGACAATGATTGTGATAAGCGGCTGTATAAGGGCCATAAAATTCCTCGCGATAAGGCGGGTAAGAACATACAAGTAATAAAATGATGACCATGCCGTGAAAGATGTGTGTGGTGTGAATAGATGACAAAAGTTGGTGACAATAAAGACGATCGTGGATATGTATGGCATTAGCACAAGTGCCTAACTCGCTCCTACCCTTGCGTCCAAGGGCCGTGAGGCAAGTGCTTTCTTGTGTAACCTCCGCAGCAAAAACCTCTCTAGAGAGGTCGTGCTACAGAATGCCCGGGTTTATGATATGAAAATTATGAATTTCTTTTAAAAACGCGAACAATGATTTATGACTAAAAAGCGGTTCCCTACCGACGAACATTGCAGGGTGTAAAGGTATATGTTGGCGGTAGGGTAATGGAAAATGTCGTTTTCTTAGACTTTCTAAGTGTTTGCACTGGATTAACATGTGAAGGACTGTCAATGCTTCACCACATGTGTCACACAATGGTGGATCGCCACCAGACAAAAGATATGTGTGTGTCGTGTATGTGTGTCCTATCCTGAGTCTCGTTAGTATTACCTCTGTATGACGCGATTTCAATACGGGCAGCCAATGACCAAGGTGTGGCTTAATAACGTGTACTTTGTTTTGTGTGTGTGTGTCCCACTTTATCTGCCAGTATACCCTGAGGTTTCGTTTGAGAGACGGCTTAAGATCAAGGGTCGGGATTGGTATGGGTGTAGGGGCAGTGCTTTTGTGGACGGATGCAGCGAGCTGATTCGCCCTCACGTTGCCTTGAATCTCACGGTGCCCTGGCACCCAGCACACTACAACATGTTGGTTGAGTGTGTAGAGTGTGCATAAAACGGAGTAAAGTGAAACGAGGACAGGGTTTTTCTGTTTTTTAAGACTGTGCAGAGCCGTTACCACACTGAGGGAGTCTGTAAAAATTACTGCTTTTTGTATTTGTAATTTTTTGATGTGTTTAGCTGCCACAAGTATCGCGTAAGCTTCCGCTGTGAAGATACTTGTGCCTGGATGTAGAGGGCCAGCATCCGAAAAGGGAGGGCCAACAGCAGCGTAGGACACAGAGGAGTTAGACTTAGAGGCATCTGTAAAGAACTCAGGACGTGTGTATTTGTGTTGAAGTTCCAGAAAGTATGTTCCAATATTGGCAATAGGCGCATGTTTAGTAATTTCTAGGAAAGACACATCGCAATCTATAGTCTGCCACTGCCACGGTGGAAGGTATGCTACAGGAGCCATTAAACTGTGTTCGAGTGACACTCCAGTGTCCTCAGCTAGACCCTTCAGGCGAACTGAGAAAGGCTGCCTCATTGAAGGCCTGTTTTGAAACAGGATGGAGCTCGACAAATCATTATTAGTAGACTATGAGGGGTGCCTGTTGTCTGCTTTCACCTTTAGAAAGTATACAAAGGACATGTAAGTTCTTTGCAGATGAAGCGACCACTCATTGGACTCAACGTAAAGGCGTTCTACGGGGCTGGTGCGAAAGGCACCCGTAGAAAGGCGGATGCCTAAATGGTGCACGGGATCCAGCATCTTCAAAGCGCTTTGAGTCACAGACTGATAAACAATGGCCCCATAATCTAAGCGGGTGCGAATGAGGCTTCTATACAGGTTCATCAGGCATTTCCTGTCACTACCCCACGTAGTACGTGACAACACTTTTATAACATTCATGGCTTTTAAACATTTTGTTTTTAAATACTTTATGTGGGGTTCGAAGGTCAACTTGTTGTCCAAGATTAAGCCTAGGAATTTATGCTCCGCATTCACAGACAGACGTTGGCCGTTCAATTCAATGTCGGGTTCTGAGTGCATGCCTCTCTTTCGGGAGAACAAGACACACGTGCTTTTTCCTGGGTTCAGCCGGAATCCGGTTTCCTCTGCCCATTTGGAGACCTTGTTTAATCCTAACTAAACCTGCCGCTCACACATTGCTAGGTTGCATGACTTAAAGCCAAGCTGGACGTCATCGACATATGTGGAATGGAACATGTAGCGGGGGATGGACAGGTGCAAGGAATTCATTTTAATAATAAAAAGTGTACAACTAAGTACACCACCTTGCGGTACTCTCGTTTCTTGCACAAATGTTTGCGAGAGAATACTGCCCACACGGACACGGAATTTCCGATTGGACAAGTAACTCTCGATTATGGAAAGCATTCTACCGCGCACACCCAGGTGAGACAAGTCTCTTAATATGCCAAAACGCCATGTTGTGTCGTAGGCCTTCTCGATATCGAGAAACACTGAGAGGAAGTATTGTTTGTGGATGAAAGCGTCTCGGATCTGTGCCTCGATACGCACCAGATGGTCGGTGGTGGATCTACCCTCCCGAAACCCACACTGAAATTGGTCGAGCAGATTGTGTGTTTCAAGGAAATGTAAAAGTCGGCGAATTATCATTTTTTTCAAAAAGTTTACAAAGGCAGCTGGTTAGTGCAATGGGCCTATAACTTGAAACTGAGGAAGGGTCCTTGCCCTGTTTCAAAATAGGGAAAACAATAGCCTCTTTCCAGGAAGCAGGGATGGTGCCTGAAAGCCAGATCGCATTGTATAGAAAGAGTAAAGTTTTTCGTGTTTTGAGCGGCAGGTTTTTCAACATTTCATATGTGACACGGTCGTAGCCTGGAGCGGAATTATTGCAAGAGTTTAGTGATGTTTGTAGCTCAGCTAAGTTGAAAGGTTGGTTGTATTCCTCGTAATTTGTGCACTTGGATTCTAGTTTCTGCTTTTCTATCTTTGCTTTGTGTCTTTGGAAAGCTTCAGTGTAGTGTGACGAGCTAGGCACCTCCTCGTAGTGTGCACCGAGGAAGTTTGCTTGATCTTCCAGGCTATCACCCTGTGTGTTTACGAGTGCGAGTGAGTGTACTTGTCTTCCTGCTACCCTATGAACCATGTTTCAGACTTTAGCCTCTTGTGTATATGAATTTATCCCTGATAAAAACTTGTGCCAGCTTTCTTTTCTGGCCTGCCGACGCGTTCTCCAGCCTCGAGATTTTATTTTCTTAAAGCTCTCAAGGTTTTCCGCTGTCGGCGAGTTCCGCAGCAACCTCCATGCCCTGTTCTGTTGCTTTCGCGCATTTTGACACTCAGTGTTCCACCACGGAACGTGTCGTTTGCCGGGCAGTCCAGATGTTTGTGGAATGCACTTGGTTGCTGCGTCAGTAAGAAAAGCCGTGAAGTACTGCACAGCTTCATCTATGCCTAACTCGCATATGTCAGTCAAATTTAGGTGAGTAAGCTTTTGAAATTGTTCCCAGTTGGCTTTGTTTACCAGCCATTTGGGAACATGTGGAGGACATTCATTTATTATTGGTGTACTCAAAACTAAAGGGAAATGGTCACTTCCGTATGGATTCTTTATGACTTTCCACTGAAGTAATGGTACAAGTGAAGGAGATGCGATACTGAGGTCTATGGAAGAGTAAGTTTTGTTGGCAAGGTTATAGTATGTTGCCTCTTTCCTATTCAACAGACAAGAACCCGATGAAATGAGGAATTGTTCAATGAGACGACCTCGGGCATCACAGCGAGAGTCACCCCACAGACCATTATGTGCGTTCAGGTCCCCAAGGACCAGATAAGGTTCAGGTATTTCGTCTATTAAAGACTGGAATTGAAGTTTTTCGAGACGGTGGTGCGGAGGTATGTACAAAGGGCAGACAGTGACAAGTTTGTTTAGAATAACTGCTCGGACAGCCACCGCCTCGAGGGAAGTTTTAAGGGGTAATTGTGTGCATGCTATACCTTGACTTACTATAACCGCTACACCACCGGATGGTAGCACGGCATCATCTCTATCCTTTCGGAAGATTATGTAGTTACGTAAAAAGTTTGTGTTAGTTCGTTTTAAGTGTGTCTCTTGTACACACAGCACTCTTGGATTGTGTTCATGGAGGAGTTCTTGTAAGTCATCGAGGTTTCGAAGAAGGCCTCGGATGTTCCACTGTAATATTTCTGTCTGCATATTTCAACAAGAGAGATGCTGCTGTGTGTACAAAGAGTATCCTGTGTTGGAGTGAGCTCATTAATTCAGGTGGCAGGATGGTCGTCCAGCCCCGTTATTGGTTTTTTATTTTTCTTGGCGCGCTCCAAGGAGGCGCGCCGCTCTTTTGGTACCAAGGGTACCGTTGTATCCATTGCCTCCGCAGAGGCACTGGGTGCCCGCACATGCAAGCTGGTGGTTCGGATTTTAGGCCTCGCCTGGTAAGGGGAGGCCTTGAGACCAGAGGACCCTGGAGTCTCCGGCCTCAATTCGCTAGGAGGCGGAGTAGACTGAACTACTGCCGCCTTGGGGGCAGTTGCCACAGCCGTCGGCTCGCTCTGCGCTGGCCGAAGGAGTGGCGAGGGCTGGTGCGTCGTGGCCCCCTGACGCGCCGCATCAGCATATGTAGCGCTATAAAATGGTGACACTCTTCGTCTTGCTTCCTTGAATGTGATATTTTCTTTAATTTTCAATGTGATGATTTCCTTTTCTTTTTTCCAAAATGAGCAAGACCGTGAGTATGTGGCATGATTTCCGCCACAGTTCACACAGTGTGACGGTTCTTCGCAATTGTCAGAATTGTGGCCTGACACTCCACATTGTGCACAAGTTTGGTGACCACGACAGGATTCTGAGCCGTGGCCATACTTCTGGCATTTAAAACAACTACGTGGGTTAGGTATGTATGTTCTGATCGACGTCTTAGTGTACCCTGTTTGAATACTTTCTGGCAGATTACTGGAAGCGAACGTGAGTATTAGGTGTTTTCTTGGTGTTACTTTGTTGTCTCTTCTAATGGTGATCCTTTTTACATTGGTCACATTCCGACTCTTCCACCCCTCCAGAAGTTCTTCTTCAGTCAAGCCGAGCAAATCAGCATCAGATACTACTCCACGGGTTGTGTTCATGGATCTGTGTGGCGTTACAGTGATGGGAGTGTCACCAAAAGTTGAAAGATGCTGTAGCTTTTCAAACCGTTTTTTTTTTCTCGAAATTCAAGGAGGAGGTCTCCGCTGGCCATTTTGGTAACTTTGTACCCGGCTTCTAGAGTTTCTGTGAGACATCTGGCTACTACAAAGGGGGATACAGTTCTGGCTTGCCTGCTGCTTATCTCACTATGTATAACATGAAAATGGGGGAAGTTTCCAGTTGATCGGTTGAAAAATCCTAAGTCTTCGGTGCGTACGCGCTTTAAGGCCGTACGATCACCTAATAATGGAAATGCTCTATGCATGCCAGTTTAATTTTCTTCAGAAGCGTTGGCGGCCACCCACCACGGAGCCCAACGAGGGGACGCTACAAGTTTGCGCGTGCTGAAACCTGCAGACGCCAGCCGTATAACGCTACTATAACCCAATGCGCCTAGACCAAGGTAGGCTATTTGCACAGGGTTAACCCTAGCCGCCAGGAAGTTTGGAAGTAAACAGAAGAGAGGAGAAGACAGGACAGATAAAAAGTGAGAGATAAAGACGAAGATGTAGGGAGAGAGAGATAGGAAAAGGTGACTGCCGATTTCCCTAGGTGGGTCAGCCCAGGGGTGCCGTCTACGTGAAGCCGGGGCCAAAGGGGTGTGTTGCCTCTGCCGGGGGGCCTTAAAGGTCCAATCACCCAGCGTCGGCTCAACCCCCAGGATCCCCTTTTCCCCGGACACGGCAAAGCCACGCACGGCTAGGCGTGGGAGGGAGTAGAAACTCCCCCGTTAGCTCGGGTCCGTGGTGTCGCTACACACCAAACGCCTACTTGTGCAGGCGCCCCTGCGGGGACCATGAACTCGAGGTGGTTAAAGGTGGGAAGTGGACCCGAAGCGCAAGCCGTAAGAAAGTGTGCGTGTGCCACCTCTCGTTTAGTCCTTGGAATGTCCGCTGGATGGCGGTGCTTCTATATGGGGAATATATGTTTAAATGATGCGAGATGGTGGTACTTAGAGTGTTGAATAGGTGGACGAACGGACACATAGACAGATGCATGGATGGACGCATGAACGGACGCAGGGGCGGCTGCATGGACGAACGCAGGGACGGACGCACGAACAGACGCACGCACGGACGGGCTGATGGACGCATGGACGGTCACACTGACGGACGCATGGGCGGACGGAAGCAAGAACGAATGGACGGAAGAATTCTTCGCCCCACTCTCCATCATTCACTCCGTGGATATCCTGCCATTTTTTTTGTCTTCCACCCATATTCTCAAGTTAAGGCGATCAGTTGTAGACTCATTATCATGCATGGGGCTGAAGAAAATGCATTTGCTTTATTTACTCAGAAAATGCATTTGCCGTCTTTTGATCTTTTTTTTTAAATCCAACGTAGCATATATATGACTGACTGACCGAATGAACGAATGACTGTCAATTGCGTATGTTGGTCGATCAGTTAATCTGTAAATCGACCGCTCAAATCGGGTTATGCCGGCTCGGGTCAAACCTGAAAAACCGGTCGGCCGGTGAGTGAGTCGGAGAGTGAGTGAGTGATCTAACGCTCGACCGACTTACGCAGTGAGGTCGCATATCCAGAAGCGCGTCCGTATGATTAAGCTAGAAAACATGTTTTTACGTGCTTCCATGTCCAATCTTCGAAAGAGTCTCACAAGCGTTCGGTGATGATGAAAATGACCACAGCATTTCCCGCAAAAAATGTATCCGGCAGTCGGGCTGCCTGAATAACTCCCCGACACACTTTCACGTGGGGCACTTATCAGCTTTCCACATATGACCGCTAATTTCCTCGCCAAAGCTTACATGAGAGAGCTCAATTGCAGGAAATTCTCCAAGGCGGGTCCTCACTACACCTGCGGTGAATCTTCTTTCCTTGTTCACAAACACTATCTCCTACAGTCTGTTGCGCGCGCTTGTGTGTGTAGGCAAGTGCATGTGGCCCCACGTGTGTGTTCCTTCGTGCGTGTGAATGTGTGTCTGTGTGCGCTCTTTCGTGAGTGAGTGTGTGCGAATGTGTGTATGTGAGCGCGCTCGTATGTCTTTGTGCGTGTGTGTTCGCTTGCGCGTGTTTTCGTTCATGTTTTTCGTGCGTGTTCTTGTGTCACTGCGTTTTTCCACGCGTGAAAAAAACCCGCCTTCTATGTGTACCTCAAACGCAAAGAGTCATCCTTGTCTGTATGCAAATTAATGCTGGTTGCGCTTAGCCATAACATTACACAGGGTTAGGTGTCGCGAGCCAGAACTGACTGCCTCGTGTAGGAGCACATTTGCAGGGAGCTTCACTACCACACCTTTCCCTTCATTGCCGAAAAATGTTGTCTGTGAGTGAAGCAGGTAGGCTTGCGAATTGAAAGCCTCAGTACCTCAAGGTATCTCTGCCAAAATACACGATGCAGCTCAGCTATCCTTCCGATCGTTTCTCTCTTCTGAAAGTGGTCAATAAATTTTTTTATTAAATCAATCGCGTAAAGCCTGGTGCACACCGGCGACTAGCCGTGGTCGCGTGACCATTTGTGACTGGTCGCAAGCAGTCGTGAACGGTCGCAAACGGTCGCAAAGCGACTGTTTTGGCCAGTCGCTTCCTGACCAATTTTTTGGTCACGCGACTGCAGTCGCAAAACAGTTTAACCAATCAGCGAAGACCAGAAGTGACGTCAGCCTTTGTTTACATCTGGCCTCCCCGTACGTTATTTTTTTTTCTCATTGCGCTTGCCTGCTGCCGCGAGGTACGAACGACACGTGTACGTTCCTCCATGGATTTTTCCTCGCATCAGGCGAATGCCACCACGGCCAGCTTTGAGTACTCGGCCGAGCTCCTCATCGACGCGATTAAAATGTACCCATATCTGTATGACAAGCGGCACCCTTCTTTTAAAGATCGGACAAAGAAGGACCGGGCTTGGGCAGAGATTGGAAGAATGTTCGGCATGTCGAGTAAGTACCGAGAGTTTTTGTTTGAGTAGCTATGTAAGCAAGAACAGGTGTGTACTGCATGGCTGGCGTTGCCTATGAATGAACAATGAAAATATTGGTATTTGTACTGCAAGGTTACATGGTTAGTTTGCACTAGATGTATTGACTGTGATGTATGCGAGCGCAGTTGTGTGCACGTTTGTTCTCGCGACTTTCCGAGTTTAACATCGAAATCGACGTGACAAAAAATTGTAAAGCTGATAATAAAGCTCAGACGTTCGAAATACTGCTCGCAGTTGCCAACTCACCTAGCGCATGCTCCTTGCTGTTTTTGTACGCCATCGTGTACGCCATCGCTGACACGTTGGCAGAGCACATCAGCACCGCCACAACCTCTTCTTCATCACTAGACTCGAAGTCCATGATGCTGCCGGGAGAACGCTACGCAAACACAGCCGTCGGAAACAGGCGCGTCGCACACAGCGGGCTCCGATCACCGCCGGTCACCAAAGTTCTCTTTGATAACGAGATCTGTACGTGACTCTCCGGGTTTGCGACTTCCGGTCACTCGCATGCAGCCTTGCCGGTGTGAACGTCGCTCGCAATTTGGTCGCCAGTCGCAAATGGTCGCGCGACCACGGCTAGTCGCCGGTGTGCACCAACCTTAAGTTCACTCTTCTGTGTACGTTCTACTCATGTGCTGCACAGGAGGGCGCCACAATTTTATCGAAAACTGGCTCACAGATATGTTCGCCTTGGTCACTATCATCATGACAGCAGCTGGGGCACGAAGAAAAAGAAGAATTTTTCTATTTGTTTTATTTGAGGCGGTTGGTGGCGAAGAAACATAAGGTGTACCACTAACCAGCAGTCTGCGGTTTCTATAAAGCGACATCTTCAAGCACCGCAAACCATTTCGCGTAGACAGCAAAAGAAAGGAGGGGTAGTAGGCACGCGCCGCCATTGCTCTACCACGCGAGATGTGCGTCAGTCAGAATGCTGAACTGATGCTCATGCTATTTCTTCAATAAGCAGGTGTTATGTTTTCATGATGGGATCCATCCTTTTTTCGATGCAGGATTTCACACATGGGAAGAGTCTGCTGAAACTGCGAATATTTATTGTCGCACATGTTCCTCACAGAGAAAATCTGTGTAAATTTATGGGATCTTTTTGTTTGTTAGACAAAACGTTAATAAGAATTTACTGTCTGTTTGACATTTATTTATTGAGAAAAAGTGGCGTTGCGCCCTTACTTTGCCATGTCGAATCAGTGACCCCCCTCCATCGGACACATTTCTGGAAACGATCGTGACCACATCACTTTCTTTCAGCTTGCGGTCCAACCTCTCTAAACTTGTGTCCCATTATGTAAGACATGTATTGTAAAGAAGAAAGACGTTGATAGCATTGGCTCAACCATCATCAACACAAGAAAAAGGCACGAGATCGGCGACCGAGAACGGTCGTCTGGGTCCGTCTGCGTTCCTTTCGAGTTACCACCCCCTTGCTCAGCTCCTTAAATAAACCCTCTTTACACATGTTTCATCAAATGAGGCCACGAATATAAATACGCACTCTTTGTTTGAGTAGGAACATATCCTACCGATTAGGTGTGAAACAAGTTCATCGCTTTGTCGCCTTGGCTCTACCGCTATTTTAAATCCCTTTCAGAGTAATCGTGGTGGCAAACACAGAAACACAACAAGCAGTTACTACACGATACCAACAGAAGCAGGTGCAGCCAGAATATTAACATATAAATACAAAGGCGATTCAATTATAGATATAGCAACTATTTATACTGTAATTGAAGTAAGACTGCCTTTTTGCATCCAAGGGCCCGTACACTGCGAAACGCTAGTGTAAAAGAATATGGCCACTATAGGGAGATCATGTAGAGACCAAAACATGTATACGGTTATACAAGCATTACGTTCATACCTGCCGAGATAACGCAGGCGCAGGGGAGGCAACCACGCCCTTTGAGTCGAAGTGTAGTTGCTGCTTGGGCGATGTCCTCCGCCCTCCCCTCCCTCCATGAACACAATGCGCTGTACGAGTGACGGGGTTGGTCGGGAAGTTTGATTCGTGCTTCAACCATGTTCGTCACCCCCGCTCGGGTGCAATTATTCGCTGTTATTGCGTACTACGCGTGTGTGATATAAAGGATATCCGCTACATACAAAGCAAGAGGGTGACGGCAACAGCGATGTCAAAAGCTAGTAGAGACTGTCGATTAACGCAATATCGCAATAAGACACAAGCAAAGAATTGAATGCAACCACCTAAAGACTGCTATGTGAAAGAGACGACACAGGTAGTTGGCACCCAGCCCCACATCCACGCCCCAGGCGGCCACCACAGGCATTCATCACTGCTGGCGCCAGGCTCGTTCAATAAAAATGTCGACTAATCTCGAATAGAGGATGATTTGTATATGTTGCGATGGCTAACAGGAAATGTTTACTAGAGTAAGTCGTCAATAATAAACGTGCTGTTCATATTTTCGTTAAGCTACAAAATCTGTATTGATTCTTGTGTAGCTTCTTGAAATTGTCCACCAGGTTGTTCATGCACATTTCAGCGAAACAGTGTGACTTACCAGAGTCCACCCCGGCTTTGTTGACGTTTTTTGGTCACGTTAACAACGATGTAATAAATATGCTAACATATTGCAAAAAAACAAGAAAAAATTCTGTTGCCGAGCATCGGACTGAGGACCTCTCGCTCAGCACGACACGGCGCGAAACCTCTAGGCTACAGAGCGTGGATTTCCTAAGTTGTTGACGGCGGGTCATTTATATACACCATATATAATGGAGGTTTTCAGAGCTCAGCTGCTTTTGCGCGTTTTCGTGATCCGTAGTAAGATCACACAAAAGAAGCACGCTGGGTTCGCTTTAAAAATCGTCGTTGCTGGTGCTTCAATAGGCATGTCCCTCCACGGGGCATCGTTTCTCGTGCGCAAGTGCTTGTTTTGTGATTCGGGCGAAGTTGTGAGTCTTGTGCTTCCACCGCAAGTTTGCTTTGAAATTAGAGGGGTTAAAAGGAGCACGCATGTCACTTCGCTCGCTGCCACGGCCGCGTATTCAAAAGGAGTGTGGTGCTCGAACATGAAGGAGTAAGAACTGTGACTGTTGTTCGCTCTCATCCTATGTGTGTACTTATGCGCTCGTGTTGTGAATTTTTACGTTTGAGCAGTGCGCTTTAAGTACCGAGTTGTAATTGTTGACAGTCTATGGTAGCCCAGTGTATGCTCATTTTGTGCGTGCTTTCTGATTATGGTGCGCACTGCAAGTTTCAAGCTGCTTGTTATTTTCCGCATGGCTATAGAGTTTGTTGCTGAAACATGTATTCCTTCACCTTTGTGGCGAAATATTGCGCAATCAACGCTAATTATCATGTGCGAGTATCCGCTTCACATTTGTATTATACGGATTCTAAGACAGAAGAATGAGCCTCCCTTTTTTCTAAGCAATACTTACTGTTCTCCTAGATATATTTCTAACGGTATGTTAAAGTGGTGCTGCAATTTCGTCACATACTTTTCATGTTGTCTTGAGTCTTTTGTAGCCTATTCATGCTGTCAACTCTATTTGATTCATTTATGGTGCCCGACTCTAGTGACTGGGAATTGTTAGAAGCTTTTTTCGTATTCATCGGAATTGAAAAGTATTGCTCGAAGAGCTTTGTTGAATACGGGATGTCCTTTTATAGATTTGGTGTCATCAGTGCGCTCTATTCATTAAGATGTAGCGGTTGTTGCACATGATGTTCAGTACGTAGGGCGTCCATGTATCTGTTATTTACTGTAGGAAAGCAGTAAATGATGCCAGTTGAGAGTATCGCTTTGTCTTGTCTGGTGTCATTTGGTGTCATTCTTCGCTAAAGAAGCAATGTGGTACTTTTCAAATCTGTTAGTTTAGGCAAGCACTTGCTATCAAATAGAATATAAAATGTTTGTTGTACAACAAACTAGCCATTCAACTGGTAAATAAATTGGAGATTTAAAACCTGCGTATATATACTTACACTTCACATGTTTCATTCTCCTTATCAAGAAATGAAAAAGCACAACACCAGCGTCTAGGAAATCGTCTAGGACGTGTGTCAAGCAAAACAAGCCCCGTTGCTTACAGGGAATGATCTTCTTACCGGTTGCGCTCAGAACCAAACACTATAACGTTGATTCCACATACTTAAAGCTGTATATTACACTACATTACAGATGCTTCGTACAACTTTATAAATTCTGTAAGAGACCATCGCCTGCTGTTCAACGCCGATCTTGACCCTACAGACGCAAATCAGAGCCTGGTAACAGCGCGATCCGTCCAATTCAGGAACAGCATAGACATGGCACAGATGGATCTTCACCCGAACAAGATTTACGGCTTGGGCTTTATAAAAGGTCTCCCTCATTTGAAAAACACGGGTGGAGGGCCAGAAACAAAGGCATATTTGAACGACGTGTACAAGGTGAGTTCATTTTTGAGGCCAGTATCAACATAATGCCGAATGTAGTTTGCACTGCGGCACTGGTCCCTTTTAAAATGAGATAGCATTTTATTTAAACAACTGTTAGTCTCTAGCAATTGTGAGGCTTCTGTGCACATATTATAACTATGTGTGACTGCGTATAAAAACAGTCAGACAATGTTAACAGGGTTCTACAAGCCGCACAACACAAAATACCGCTAGTATCGAGTCATCATACATAAGAGCATGTTTAGAAACACGGTATCAGGCAATCCAAGAACTGTGAATCTCAAAAACGCATATAAAACTCAATACATGCTGCAATACTTTCAACACCTTCAGCAACTCTGTCTTAATACTATTTTTCATAAAATTTCAACACAATTATAAAGTGCTTCTGTCAGCTGTTTTTAGAACTATGATTGATATGTGGGATTGAATGTACTAAAACTACCATATCTATATGAGAGTCAACGTGGTGCAGCGTTCTCGACATTTCAACTGCCAGGGGCTATTTGACCTGCAACCAAATCTGAGCACATGGGCCTACAGCATTTTCGCCTCCATTAAAAATACAGCCGTCCCCCCGGGGATTCAGTACCTGGACTTGCAGGTCAGCAACCGAGTACTTTAGCCACTAGACCACGACGACGGAGTGTCTCTTGAGCTCTGCCCCACCCCGGTGGTTTAAAGGTACTCGGCTTTTGACCCGCAGGTCGCGGGATGGAATTCCGACTGCGTTAAAATGATTTGCGATGGAGGCGAAAATTCTGCAGGCCCGTGTACTCAGATTCGAATGCACGTTAAAAAAACCCAGTCGGTCGAAATTTTCAGATTCCTCAACTACGGCGGCACCCACAATCATATGGTGGTTTTATGACGTTAAATTCCACATAGAAATAAATCAACTCGGAACGTGCGAATGCATATATGGAAAATGTAATGTGGTGGAATAATTCCAGCAATTTTATCTGTACCACAGTGCCAATAACAAACATAAGGGCACAGTTGACTCTTAAAGCAATGTCTAAGGTTAGGCAAAGATCGAACCCCAATGAAGGCAAAAATGTTGTGGGTTCATGTGCTCAGATTTGGGTGCACGTTATAAAACCCCAGGTGGTCAAAATTTCCGAAGCCCTCCACTATGGCGTCTCTTATAATCATATGGTGGTTTTGGGACGTAAAACCCCTCATACCAATATTTTGGTATATTTATTGCTACACTTAACAGAGTATAGGTTGTCGCATGCAACAACACGAGTGACTGCTCTGGAGAATAATATTAAATTTGATGAAGTGAATGTTTGCTTCAAAAAAAGTCAGAACTTTGAGGAAGTGTTTTAGTTTCTGCATTGTTGAACTATTTCTAGCTGCACAAACCTGCCAAGTCTCAAAGTTCGACTTGTAGTACCCATACTATCGAAACTCCGTGAGAAGCCCTAGCTTGATGAGAGAGGAAGAGAGAAACAAAAATGTTTAATAAAGTGCCTCTGCTGGCATCGAAGGTGTAGGAGGGGGGGCAGCAGATGGGCGCCTCTTTAACTTC
This sequence comes from Rhipicephalus annulatus, assembly GCA_013436015.1. Lineage (NCBI taxonomy): Eukaryota > Metazoa > Arthropoda > Arachnida > Ixodida > Ixodidae > Rhipicephalus > Rhipicephalus annulatus. Next base: position 57,351 of record WOVY01012437.1, read on the forward strand.
CCTTCCCCACCCCGCCGCGGTGGTCTAGTTGCTAACCTACTCGGCTGCTGACCCGCAGGTCGTGGGATCAAATCCCGGTTGCGGCGGCTGCATTTCCGATAGAGGCGGAAATGTTGTAGACCCGCGTGCTCATATTTGGGCGCACGTTAAAGAACACAAGGTCGTCGAAATTTCCGGAGCCCTTCACTGCGGCGTCTCTCATGTTCATCTGTTGGTTTTGGGACGTTAAACACCACATATCATTCTATCAATCAACTTCCCTTCCCCAAGCGGCGGCAAAGCCTTGAATACAGGTGGTGGCGTTGGCCAGCCGCACAGCTCAGAGTTTGTCGTCCGGACACATACTGGGCAGCATAGCCTCCCGATGCTCGGCCTTGCTGATCGTGAATGTAGAGCTCATGCCGGAATTTTCGAATTGAGTGGCTTTGAGGCAGGTCAATATGTAATGGTTGAGGTCGGCGTGATGTGCACCGCAGGCCTTGTATTGTGATCTGTGGACAGTGGGGTAAATACGGCTGTAAAGTGACAGAACGGGAAAGTACGTGTCTGTAATTGACACAAAGTAGTGGATCGCTGCTTCTAAAGGACTAGTCTGAGGGTGGGCCTTTCAGTAATACATTAGAATTTCTCCAAAAGTAACCACCCTGTCTTTCGCATGGTCGCGAAAAGAGAAGACCGTCATCTCTCACTCTACAATGAAAATGAAGAGAACAATGCAGTGAATGTTAAGAAATATACGTTAGAATATACAGAATATAGATAGCACTACGCACACTATGATTCGTCAGTGGCACAATCTTCCTACTGTGAAGAAGAAAACGCATCGCTGACAAGCAACCTCGCCACCGGTTCGATACTGGGTTCTGGGCTTCTCTCGCTCGCCTCGTGCTGTTCATCGCCGGCATATGCTTGAACGTTGCTCTGTCCCAATCGTGTTTTTGTCGTCGGGCCACCGTCGCAACACACGCCAATAAACCCCTTTTCTATTGGTGGAGGGTGCTGACATTCCCCGTCGCCTGAACCTGGGTGCTGCCATTCGCTGTCACCTAAACCTGGAGCTGCACAACCGAACGCTACCTCCCATCATGACCAACAACGGGCAACCGGGCTCTTCCACTCCATCCTCCAGCAACCCCGGCGTTCTTCGCCTGCGAGAGCCCAAGGTCTTCAACAGAGCTGATGAGACCACCGCGGCAGACCGTTTTACTAACTACGAACTGGTGAGCGAAAACAACAAGTGGGACGACGCGGACAAGATGACTAACGTCATCTTTTACCTAGCTGACGTGGCCGAAATGTGGTATAACAACCACAGAAACGTGTTACGACGTGGTCCGTCTTCAAAACGTTGTTTGCTGACGTTTTTGGCCGACCCGCTGTCCACAAGTCCAGAGCCGAACAACGCTTGGGGACTCGCGCTTAGAAGTCAACGAAATCATTCACCAGTTGCATCGAAGGCATTATTGGTCTTTACAACCATGTGAAATTCACCATGCCCGAGTCGGAGAGTATTCAGCACATCCTCAAAGGTATAAATGACGGCGTGTTTCAGATGCTTCCGGCCCGAAATCCTGCCACCCTTGCGGAACTTGTCACTTTATGTCAAAGTTTCGACGAGTTGAGGAAGCAGCGCGCCCTGACTCGGCCATTTTCCTCCCACGCCGACTCGCTTTAAAGTCTCACTTCTGTTCCCGATCACTCACCAAGCCTGCAAGAGAGAAAACTTTGTGCATGAAAAAGTAGCTCGGCAACTGTTGTTGATTCGCTTCACGCAGCAGCCTCAATCCTCTCGTCTGCCCACACTCCGCGACGTTACTGCCGAAGAGGTAGCTCAGGCTGTTCCCGTTGCTGCCCACCAGCAGCCTAAGGCCATGCCTGTTCCCCATGCACCGGCTATGCAGCCCGTAGCCACGCTTTTTACGTATGCCCAGATGGGACGTAGCAGACCCCGCCAGCAGCATTTGCCATCCATGTCTTCAGTTGCTCCCCACTCCACCCCTTTTCGACACCTTGAGCCGCACCGCGAGTCAGTGATTCCTGGCGCACTACTTACAATCGACCAATCTTCAACGCATGCGGTATTCCAGGACACGTGGCACAATATTGGCGCCGTCACTTCCAACCACTCCACGACGCTACTCAGCCGTTACCGCATGACCCGCAGCCTGTACACCTAACTGCTCCCTATCCTTTACCACAGTATTGCTACACTAACCTTCCCGAGTCTCAGTCACCCCAGTCCCCATCTCAGACTCACTCTCCCCGCTTCCCGTCTCCTCGCAGGCAATCACTGTCCCCAATGCGTCCCCAACCCGCTTCCTCCAACCGGGAAAACTGAACACCGCCATTACGGAGGCAAGAACTGCGCCGTCGTCGAAATACTCAGGTCCTCGCAATTGACCTGCTAACGTCGTCGCCATATCTGTCAATGGTGTTTCTACCTTAGCCCTCATCGACACAGGTACTGCCGTTTCTGTTATAGCCACCCAGCTTTGTCGCTCCCTACGCAAACTGACCATGCCACTCCCTGGACTATCAATTCATACGACTAGCGCACAACCAGTTCGACCTCTCGGCACCTGTACGGCCCACATATTCACCCAAGGCTTTATGTACGTTGTCTAGTTCATCGTCCTTTCGGTGTGCTTGCATGACGTTAACCTCGGGTGAGACTTTTTGTCACATCATCATGCCGTCATCGACTGCGCACGCACTGAAGTTCAATTTTCGCACCTGTGTGACGAACCTTTGCCCGAAACGCCTGAGCGGTAGCGAAAACTTGTCATAAGTGAGGACACTGAAATTCCGCCAGTCTCTCTTGCCGTTGTCCCTGTTTGCTGCAATTACCATAACGATGCTACGGTAATGTTTACACCTTCCGACAATTTCATGAGCCACAGAGCCGTTTCTTTGCTTTTCGCAACACTTGGCGTCACTGCTGGCCGAAGCAATATTTTCGTCAACAACCCCCTTTCTGCACCGCTTACGCTACTTGCCGGTGAATGTTTCGGTCGAGTGGAGTACCTTGATTTTTCTTTATTCCTTAACATGCCAGACGAGTTGTGCAGTAGCGACCCGACCGAACTTCATGCCCTTTCCTCGCTGCAATGCTCGTCAAGTGACATCCTCTCGAGTTCTATCGCCGCCACTTTAAGTGCTCAAGAACGCGCCGAGCTCCTTAATCTCATCCAGCACTTTGCGAATTCATTCGACGTTTCTCAGCCGCAATTGGGTCGCACTTCCTCAGTGCACCACTACATTGACAATGGTTCCCACCAGCCTTTGCGTCAAAGACCGCACCGTGTCTCTGCTGCAGAACGTCACGTCATCAACGACCAAGTCGAAGAGATGCTACGCCATCACGTTATTCAACCATCGCACAGTCCTTGGGCATCTCATGTCGTTCTAGTCCGAAAGAAGGATGGATCGATCCGATTTCGCGTCAACTACCGGCGATTGAACAAGGTGTCGCGGAAAGACGTCTATCCATTTCCGCGTATCGACGCTGCCCTTGACAGCCTCCAAGGAGCCGAAGTCTTCTTCTCCTTAGGCTTACGATCTGGATACTGTAAGGCTCCTATGGCAGAAGCTGATGGCCAGAGAACTGTGTTCATTACACCAGATGGCCTGTACGAATTTAACGTAATTACTTTTGGGCTTTGTAATGCTCCTGCCACGTTTCAATGACTCGTGGCCAACACGCTGCGTGGACTACATTCATGCAGCAAGAGGTCTGTGTGTCTATGCTTCATCGATGACATTGTCCTTTTCTCTCCCAATTTTCCTACACATCTGCTTCGGCGTCAACTGGTTCTGACGTGTTTAACTAATGCTGGGCTCCAACTGAACCTTAAAAAGAGCTGCTTCGCCACGCGAGATCTGTCCATCTAAGGGCACATCGTGTCCAAGCACGGTGTTCTACTCGATCCTGCAAAACTGCGAGCAGTCGCTGAGTTCCCGAAACCTACTACACTGAAAGAATTACGCAGTTTCATCAGAGTATGCTCGTACTTCCGGCGCTTCGTTCGAAATTTTGCGTCGATCATGCCACCACTGACCAACCTCCTACGCGGTGGCGCAGAGCTTTCATCCTGATCTGCTGAATGCGACCTCACGTTCGCCACGCTCCGTAGTCTGCTAAAATCTCCTCCCATTCTTCGCCCTTTCGACCCAACAGCTGCTACGGAAGTTCACACAGTCGCTAGCGGGGTTAGTCTTGGCGCTGTTGTCGCCCAACGCTAGCCGGGCTACTCCGAATACGTCGTCGCGTATGCGAGTTGCATGCTCACAAAGCTAAGGCAAATTACAGCGTCACTGAAACGGAGTGCTTAGCGCTAGTGTGGGCGCTTCGCAAGTACCGTCCTTATTTGTACGGTCGCCCATTCGACCTGGTAACAGACCACCTTGCACATTGTTGGCTCGCCACATTGAAAGATCCTTCTGGCCACCTAGCTCGGTGGGCACTGCAAATGCAGGAGTATGACATTCACGTCATCTATCGCAGCGGACGCAAGCATGCTGATGCTGACGCCCTGTCCCGTCCACCTTTACCTGCCGGCTCGGCCTGCGGAACCACTGGTGTACCAACTCTGTCGCATCTCTCGACCTCGACTCCTTTGTCAGTGAACAACACAAGGACCCGTGAGCCACTTTACTTTTTGACTGTTTCTCTGGATCCTCAACCACTGCGGAATCATGATCTTTCCGACGTCAAGCTGCTCGTTTCGCCATTCGTGATCGGCTGCTACACCAACGAAACTACGCCCCTGAAGGTTGCAAGTGGCTCTTGGTTGTCCCCCGCAGCTTGCGATCACAAATATGCGCCTCCTTTCATGACGATCCAAAATGTGGCCATGCCGGAGTTTTCAAAACTTACGAACGCATTCGCCATCGCTTCTACTGGCGCGGAGCGTATAATTTTGTTCAAAAATTTGTTGTGCGCTGCCTTGACTGTCAACGCCGCAAATCACCGTCTTTCCACTCTTCCGGTGCGCTTCAACCGCTTCCGTGCCCTGCCAAACCTTTCGATCGGATCGGAATTGATCTCTATGGCCCTCTACCCCACACATCAGACGAAAATTGCTGGATCATAGTCGCTGTGAACCATTTAAAACGCTACGCTGAGACCACCGTCATTCCAAGTGCCACTGTGCGGGACGTAGCGTCCTTCGTCCTCCATCGCTTCATACTACGACATGGTGCACCTCGAGAACTACTAAGTGACCGAGGTCGATCCTTCCTATCAGAAGTCGTCATGACTCTGCTTTTCATGCCATGTTTTTCATCGCAAGACCACGGCATACCACCCGCTGACTAACGGGCTCACAGAGAGATTTAACCGCACCCTCGGCGATATTCTCGCGATATATGCGACATCTGATTATACTAACTGGGATCGCATTCTTCCATTCATCACGTTCGCATGCAACACTGCGGCACAGTCTACCACTGGAATTTCACCTTTTTTCGGTCTTATGAACACGAACCATCCCGCACCATCGGCACTCTCTTTCCATACCGTCCTGACGCATCCGAATGCCCATCTGTGTGCGAAGCTGCCCGAAAAGCGGAAGAGTGCCGTGAACTCGCACGCATCTTCACGTCACAATAACAGCAGTGCCAGATAGAAAACAACGCCGACTCTTCACGAAGCCCCACCTATTCCCCGGGATCATTTGTATGGCTGGCTGTTTCTTACCCAACCCTGGTCTCTTCTCCGAAGTACGAGGGCCCTTACCGCGTTTTGGGGCAAACCTCGCCGGTGAATTTTCTTATTGAGTCACTTTACCCGACTTTCACCGACGTGGACGGGACATCGTCCATGTCACCCGCTTTAAGCCATATCATAGCCCTCTGCCTCCAGACTCTTGGGTCGCCACGATGGCTCTTTTTCGGCGGGGGAAAATTGTGAAGAAGAAAACGCATCGTTGGCAAGGAACATGGCCACCGTTTGGGTACTGGGTTCTGGGCTTCTGTCGCTTACCCCGTGCTGATCGTCGCTGGCATCTGCTTGACTTTTGCTCTGTCCCGATCGTGTTTTCATCGTAGAGCCACCGTAGCAACACAAGCCAATAAACCCCTTTTCACTACAAAGATTATTCTCTGTGATTGCCCCGAGAAAATAGGAATGGCATCAATGAGTTCGCGAGTTTACCAACAGAACGTTTCCTATATACGACGTTTTTCTTGTGAAACCCCGTGTTATCTGTGTAAAGATTGCCAGCTGTGCTATAGAACCGACAGGATTTTACAGTCTATATCACCCATGCCTGAAGGCGTGTGTGATATGGATGAGTACTTCAAAAATTGTTCATAATAGCAATCTTCAACAATCTGAATGTGCTACAAAAAACAACGTCTTTTCTTCGAGTCACATGAGTTGGCCTTATTACTTTTTTTGTTTCCTGCAGTCCTTCAGCCAAGTACTTATGAGCACTCATGTGAGCCAGGACGATGTCAGACATTTTTTTGTCTTCAAACCTGACAGGGATGTTATACGGTATATGTACTTGGACTACCTCTCGCTGCTGAACAGGTATGCAAGTAGTCTTTTTATGGTTAATCAATTATTATAAACGACGGGGCCGATACCTTTATCACAGGGAAAGGGATAACATGAATGTGAACCATGCCTTCACAGAAGTAGCTGGATCATGCGTGCGAGGGCAAATAAATAAATGTTCTGACTGTCACGTGAACGAGCATCTTTCAACATGCAACCCTCTGCTCAATCAGGAAGGACACATGGAGATGACACACACAGTACCAGCTCGAATTATTAAGCAAGAGTTCACTTCTCAGACGCAAAGCGAGGCACTCAAAAAGGACGCACAAATATATCCAGGATGAGCTCAATTTTATTTATGTACGGATGGCGCACACCTTCTTCTGTAAACAAAGCGTCCTTCATGCTCTACCTAACTTGCGTTGAGAGGACAGGAAGAGCAGACTGATAAAAAAATATCGGCAGATCCCACGTGCACTGGCAATCAATTATAAGCAAAGCAAGAATAATAAGTGTACATATGTCACTTCAAAATGAGCACAATGTTTCAAGGTGGAGGTAAACGATGCAGTATATGACTTCCGTGTCTTGATTATCATGTTTGGATGTGTCGTTTACCTTCATCTATTCACGTCACGTGATACCAAATTTAGTATATGTAGAGATAGCGGAACGGCAGCGAGCACGTATGAGCGTATTATGTTGTCATGTTTTTAGATGACACGCGTGACAGGATTATTATATTTGCACCAGTCATATTTTCGTCATTCATTGACGTCACGTAACACCAAGTTTGGTAAATGTGGAGCTAGAAAAATGACCGCGAGCACATCATGGAGGGCCCAATATACTCCAATGTAGCGGTGACGCACACGCACGCTGGGAACAGCGACGCTTCGTTAGCTAAACGCGAGCACTCTATAGTCTGACGCAATACACGACTGGCATGACTAGCGTCCGTCGGTGCGGCCCGAGGGCAACCGCCTGCAACATGCTGAATTTGTGCCGATGCGTTACCCCGACAACACTGCGTCTCCCACGTTTCTTGACGGAGGGATGCTGGACGCGCTGAAACGCGCAAGTTTTAAAGTAAGGCAGCTCAGCGCGGCTGCGAGTATATGGCAGGACTGGTACTTGGCGTGGCAACGCTGGCCTGACCCGACGAATGTCACATACCTTCGTCATCACATACCTGAATGTCACATACCTTCGTCATCCATTCACGTCACGTAATACCAAATTTGGCATATGTAAAGCTACGGAACGGCCGTGGGCACATTATGAATGTGGCATTTAGACATGTTGTTGCATGACGCGCATGTGGTGATTATCATGTTTGTATGTGTCATTTACCTATGTCGTCCGTTCGCACTGCGTATTACCGAGTTTGGTACACATGAAGCTATCGAAACGGCCATGAGCGCATCATTAGTATAGCATGTTGTCATGTTGTTACATAACACACATCTGATGTTTATCATGTTTGCACCAGTATCAGACCTTCGTCATTCATTCACGTCTCGTAATACTAAATTTGGTATAAGTGAACCTAGCGAAACGGCCGCCAGCGCATTATGAGCGCTACATGTAGTCATCTTGTTACATGACACGCATCTCAAGATTATCATGTTTTCATCAGTCACATACTTTCGTCATTCATTCAGGTACCATAATACCGAATTTGGTATATGTGACGCTAGCGAATTGCCCGCAAGCGCATCATGAGCTTGGCATGAATTCATGTTGTTACATGACACGCACGTCATGAATTTATGTTAGGGTCTGTCGCTTGTGTTCGCCATGCAATGACGTGATACCATACCAGTTTTGCAAGATGCCATGTGAATGAAACCACCACAAGAGCTGCAGGACCATGATATGTAAATCATGGCAATCATGACATCCATGTCATGATTTTTGTGGTATGACTAGTCAAATGCGTTTTTCATGCAGTCATGTTATGGCCTACCAAGTTTGGTGTCCATACCATTATCGAAACGGCCTGGAGAACTAAAAGTCATAGGCAACTATAGATAGACAGATAGATAGATAGATAGATAGATAGATAGATAGATAGATAGATAGATAGATAGATAGATAGATAGATAGATAGATAGATATAGAAAATTGGCGGCTGTGGCGGTGGCCTTCTTACCAGGGGCATGACAAAGTATCACCGTTCAGTGATTAAGAACCGTGCGTTTTCTCGTATGCCCAACAAGTTTATTGCGGAAACATTTTCGGGTCACATAGTTTTCTAAGTGCGTCTTAGTGCTACCAATATAGTGAAGGAATGCTGGCAACACCAGCGAACAACAAGCACCATCGCAGAGTAAAGCACCATGAGATTGGCGCTCGAGCTCCACCATCTTCCTCGTCTTGTCACTAACTCGAATCTTCCACCCGCCTGTTAGGTTCGCCGAATAAGCCTCTTTACCTTTGGTGATCGTGCTGGGTAACCACCTCGCCTACACCCTGGAACTCCGATTCCGCACACTGCCGCCGACCATGCAAAATGACGCTGCCCATGAAATAGCTTCTGTCGTGGCCGCTGTTTGCCCCGGCCCGTTTCACCAACAAGACCCCCCCATCTTTGTGGGCACCGAAGGCCAGCATGTCGAGGACTGGCTGTCGTCATACGAGAAAGTCAGTGGACCCAACAGGTGGGACGACACTGCTAAGTTGGGCACTGTCAGTTTTTATCTCCCCAACGTGGCAAAGCTGTGGTATACAAACCACGAAACCAAGTTCGCAAACTGGTCCACCTTCAAGAAGGCTAAATGTGCCGTTTTTGGTCGCCCTGCTGTACGGAGGCTACGCGCCGAACAACGTCTGCGAACACGGGCACAGGAGCCAGGTGAAACTTTCACCTCATATATAGAAATTGTGATTGATCCCTGCCGATACGTCGATGCATCCATGAGAGATAGTGCAAAGATACAGCACAATATAAAGGGCGTCGACGAGGACGTTTTCCAGATGCTTCTCGCGAAGTCTCCTAGCATTGCGGCAGAAGGGATGACTTTTTCTCGAAGCTATGATGAATTGCGGAGGCAACGAGCTCAGACGCGACGCTCATTCCAGACAACCCTACCAGTGACTGCACTGGACGTCACGACTGACCATACAAACTTTCTCGCACAAACGAAAGACTTCGTGCGAGAGGAAGTGGCTCGGCAGCTTTCTTTACTGCGTTTTGCTCAACGCCAGGAGCACTCGCAGCAACAGCCACTGTGACACCCGCCACCATTGGCTACCATGCTCTGACATGTGGTCCAGGAGCAGATTTTCGAGACTATTCCGGTGCCCTTGCAGCAGCCACCCGTCACCGCGCCTCTTACTTACGCTGAGACGCTAAAGCGGCAGCAGCTACATCAGCTCCACCGTTCCAGCGACTGCTGCATATTTCAGCTCCGACTCGGCCGTCCACCGCCTGGGCCGTCTCATTGCTATCACAGCCTCAACTCACCAGTCCGCCACATGGGCTGCTTCCCTCGTCGCCAATACTTAGAGAACGCGCGATAACCGGCCCATCTGTTTTGCGTGCGGCGGTCCTGGCCATATCGCCCGATACTGCCATCGTCGCGTGCCGGGATACACAGACACCCGGACATAGAACAGCTTTATGGATCTTCCTCCATCTCGTCTGGAAATTTCAGATCATCAGTCAAGCTCGTCTTCACAGGAATGTCTGCGTAATATGTTTGGTCACTCATCTTCACCCGGTCGTCGCTCCCTGTCGCCCATGCGTTGTCGGCCAGCTCCTGAACACGAGGGAAACTAACCGCCGTAGTTCAGGAGGCAAGAATTGCGCTGTCAAAATGCTCAAGTCCTCAGACATTGCCATCGAATATCGTCTAAGTTTTTGTAGAAGGTACTCAAGAATATGCTCTAGTTGATACCGGTGTCGCCGTTTCCGTCATAGATGCCAGATTTTGGCGGAAGCTCCGAAAAGTGACTACGCCTCTTGATATGTGATTCCTTGCAAACAGCGAATTGGGAACCTGGTTCAGCCTGTTGCCGCCTGTACTGTCCGACTGTTCATCGCGAAGGACCACTACACTGTTGAGTTTATTTTCCTTTCGTCATGCTCATACAACATCATACTTGGATAGAATTTTTTATCGTGTAACCAAGCCGTTATTGATTCTGCAAGATCGGAACTTGAACCCTTCCCGTTTTACAACCAACCGACCGACCGCACTCAGCCCGCCGTACACAAACTCGTCGTCAAAGAAGGCACTGAAATTCCTCCGACAGCAGCTGTGTTGCTCCCCGTGTCCTGTGATGGCATTAGGAACGAAGCTGCATTCTTTGAACCATCAAGCCTCTTCCTTAGTCGAAGATCACTTGTTCTGCCTTATTCAACCCTCTCTCTTTTTGAAGGAAACAATGCTCTTTGCCTCATCAATCCCCTTCCGTATTCCGTCGAACTGTTTCAAGGTAAATCTCTTGGACACTTGCATGCCATCGATAAAGAACAAATCTTTAGCATGCTGCCAGATTGTTCTGGTGACTACGATGCCATCAGTGCCCTCAACTCTTTCAATGTACCACCTTCCGAGCTTTTCAATTCATTGATTGCCGAAGGACTATCGCCATCTGAACGCTTTGAGCTCCTTCAGCTGCTCTACCAGTTCCGTGAATCTTTTGACATTGCTCAACCTACCCTTAGCCGAACGCCCAGTTTTCTTCGCTGCATCGAAACAGGCTCCACCACGCCAGTACGACAACGACCATACCGTGTTTCCGCCACTGAAAGTCAGGTTGTCACCGAACAAGTTGACGATATGCTCAAGCGCGATGTTATCTGACCTTCCCAAAGTCCATCGGCATCACCTGTCATTATTGTTAAGAAGGATGGCACAATTCGCTTCTGCATTCATTACAGGCGCTTAAATAAGATCAGTCGCAAAGACATATAGCCTTTGCCTTGGATTGATGGCGCCCTTGATTGCTTAAAAGGTGCCGAGTTTTTTTCGTCGTTATATTTGCGTTCGGGGTATTGGAAGGTGCCCTTAGCAGATGCTGATCGTCCAAAAACAGCCTTCGTGACACCGGACAGGCTATATGAGTTCAATGTTATGCCCTTCGGCCTCTGCATTGCGCCGGCCACATTCGAGCGCATGATGAACTGGGTTCTGCGGGTTTAGAAAAGGAACCCAGGCAGCACGCCGCCGTTGGACCAATCTTGGACCAACATCGGCTAACATCGGCACCGACGTCGGGCCGACGTCGGAAGTGCAACTTCTTCCAATGTCGGGCCGACGTTCAAGCCAATGATGGGCCGACGTTTTGCCGATGTTTTAGCCAGTATGCAACCAACATTGGGCCGACGAAGGCCCATCGTATTGCCGACAAAGCTGCCAATGTTCGGCCAACATTGGGCCATATTTCAGCCAATCACATGCCATTTTTACGCCGATGTTTGCTGCACAACGAATATTGGCTACGGATGTACGACCGACATTGGACCAATCCAGGGCCACATTGCAGCCAATCAAATGCCGTTATTACACCGATGTTTCCTGCACGACGAATATTGGCTACCGATTGGCTTGCCATTATGTAACCATTATTAGTAGGGAATTTTTCTTACCGGAAGATTTAAACAATATGCCTCGATGACCCGCTCTTGTAGCTTTGCAGCCCTGTATACTTGGGGCAACAGAAAATTGAATGCTGAGAACTGAAAGCAGTTACTCGATCTATTTCATCTTTTATACCTCATTCCCTTTGCTAACACTAGAAGTGTAGTTTATTTTTTTACCAATTTATCTTTTGCAATAGCGAGTGCTTTATTTGGTACTGGTAATTGGTACAGCAGATCGAAAAAAGTCATTAGGAAGTAAATGTTGAAAGCGTATGTCCCCCACTTGCAATCCCCACATATGTCCCCCACATGGTAATCGAGAATATTCATAGTTTAGAGCATTTTTTTGTAACTAAAACATGGTGATGGTGCTTCCGGATCAGCATAAGCTAGCCGAACAGTGCACCACCGACAGTCTGCAGACTATTTATTCTTTGTTTTTTTATTTATTTGGTACAACAAAAAATGTATACATTGAAAAATATATATACACAACTAAAAAAGGCCCGCTCTACTGCAGGTCAGGTTGCGTTGGGGGCACAGTGACAGTGGTGCTGTCAAGGACCTGGCTGCTGTGGCTGGGCAGGAAGCCAGCTGTCGCGAGCAGCCGATCATCTGCACTCTGAGAGTGGGGATCATTGGGCTGCTCCACAACAAATGCTTCTCTGAAGCGCCGCTTCCTGCCCCCACAGCGATCACCAGACCCTGGCAGCCACCTCTTAATAAAGTTGAGGGCCTCCGCCTGGTCGCACCCTGCTTTTTGGCAGATGACATCTGCATACAAGAACAGAAATACCATAGTACACATGAAGCACTGCAGTACAGAGAATACACAAGGGTACACACACATAAAACAATGAACAAGTCTAACCTGTCACTAATCTACAGAGCCTCAGGTTCACAAAGGCCCTCTTCCCTTTTCTGCCATGAAGGCTGTACAGCACTTGCACGTCATGTGCCAATACAGCCTTCATGGCATTCACACCAATTTCTCGGAGGCCACGTCCCCCAATCTGCAGGAGGTGCTTGCGCTGTAAAAAAATGCAAGAAGCATAGATGGGGTAAACGCAGCAGCACATCGAAATGTTTTCATGATAAAAATCTGCAAGAAGAGGACACTGAAAACAACAACTTGAATTTTTGGGCATCACAACATTTCATTGTTTTTTTACGCTAACTTCAACTCACTTGACCTAAAATGGTTTCCACATCAGCCCTCTCACACTCAGTGTGAGAACCTTTCAGAGTCCTTCTCTGAATGCAGTTTCGCTGTTATGAAATCAAATACAACACTGTTATAACACTTAATAAATATTGATTCTAGCTATGAAATAGTATAATTACTTTGTACAGTGCTCAAATTCCAATACACGTTTCTTCGAGGTTACAATGTCTTTGCCTGAATGTTGACCAGGAGTAGCTTCTACAGGTGAAAAACGATAAAATATGTGGAATTCAAAAAGAAGCTTGGACATGTTTTTAATCAATGCATTGTAAGCAGAGCACAACAAGATAAATGAACATGATCAAGGCGTACTAAGAGGCAACCTTAGAGCGACCAAATCTTGGTCATAGATGAAACTGATAGAAAAATAAAGGTTGCACTAGATGGTCGCACCATTTGCTGTTTATATTTTTTTGTGATAGCCAACAAAGAGGCATGTCGCTATAGAAATATCGTCACAATAAACAAAGGTGCATTTTTCTTCACACTGCGAAATTGAGTGCGTGTTAGATTTTTAAAAAAGTAAGAAATCGGCTAACACAAGGCAGGGTGAACTGTAGCTCAAAGTAGAGAGAGCCGCAGCGGACACGAAATAGGGTGATAAATGAACAAAATTACTGAATGTCTGTTTTAAGCAGGCTATTGCTAGTCACTGCCCATCAAACACACGATGCCGCCTACATCGTCTGCTAGGTTAGGACCGTTCACTCGGACTTCACAGACTATAGTAAATACAGTCGAATCTCATTAATTCCAACACACTCAATTTGAACTGACGCTGTGGTCGTATCAAAGCTATACCGCGCTCCGAAAATGCTCTCAGCATCCCGCCCAATCCTGCGGTGGCACTTCAGACACCTCATCGCTGTGCTTGAAGAAGAAAATGAAGAAAAGGAAAGAAAAGACTGCGGTGGAATGTTTGCCAAATGCCAATCTGCGACATTCCTGTGCCCCGCTTCGGCTTTTTCCGTCCCTGCCACGTACGTAGAGACCCTTGTCCTCTTAACACTGCGCATGAAGAGAAAGAGGGGGAAAAAAGCTGTCGCAGAGAGTTGGCTCCCTCATGCCGATCTGCAACGCGCCGGTGTCACGCTTCCCTGTTTTTCGTTCCTGCTATGTAGAGACTCTTCTCCTTTCAACATCGCGCATGAAGAGAGAAAAAAAAAAAGCTGCCGCGGAGTGTTTCTCTCTCGAATGCCGATCTGCTTCTCTTCAGGTGGAGACGCTCCTTCATTCTCATCATGTGCTGGCCACGCTCCGGCTGCAGCGCAGATGGTAACAGTGGAAACACAGTTGTCTTCGAAGAGTGTCAGCACTGGACATTGCCGCGCGCAACTTCTTTTGCCAGGAGAATACTGAAGCCGAAGTCAGAATCAGAATCAGAATCAAATTTTATTGTTACTATGAAGTAAAGTCATTACAGACAGTATACAGAAGGAGGTCCCATAGTCGGAGACTGAATTGGGACCTCCTGTGCATGATGAACATAAAAACAAATAAAACATAGCTTCGACAGGAAGGGAAAAATTCTAATAATCATAATGATATAGGGGATCAAGCACATTTCGTAATATAACGGAACCATGTAAACACGAGATGTAAAAAGAAAAAAGAAAATATATAAATATATATACACATATATACACACATACATATATACACACATATATACACACATATATATACACACATATATATACACACATACATACATGTGTGAGAGCATGCTTTAGGGGCTATGAGAATGAAGTGCTACGTGTTGTATTGGTTGACAAAGAGCTTTTTTAATTCTTTTACAAACGAGTGTGGATTCATTACTTTTAAGATGGATGGAAGTGAATTCCATATGGAAAGTGAGCTAAAATGAGCGGTTTGTTTGCCATAGTTAGTCCGGGCTTTCGGTAAGATGAAGTTTTTGTGGTAAGCAAATCTAGTGTTGTTGGTATTGAGAAGTGAGGAGGACGGGATGATGGAAATGGGAAATAGCTCATTGATATGCTTGGATAAACATATGACTAGATTATACTTAACCATATCGCGCACTGTAAGGATGTTGTAGCTGTAGAATAGTTGTTTTGAATTCGTGTAATGTGAACTAGAAGTGACCATTTTAATTGCTTTGTTTTGAATAGTCTGTAACGGTGCGAGGTGAGTGTTGTAGGTAGTGCCCCAGGTAGTTATACAGTAGTTGATGTGAGAATGAATAAATGCGTAGTATAGTGACAAGAGAATGGAACGTGAAAAAAAAGGGCGAGAACGAATGAGGATGCGTATACCATAAGACAGCTTTTTCTTGACATCTAAAATATGAGAGTGGAATTTTAAGTTTCTATCTAGTTTGACGCCCAAGTAAACACAATCATTACTAGCGTGGATTGAATGATTTGGGATACTAATTGTGGGATCTGTTACTAGCGATCGCTGATGTGATGAAAAGAGAATAAATTGGGTTTTTTGAGGATTGAACTGTAATTTGTTTAGCTTACACCAGTGTAGTATATTGCGAAGATCTGTGCTCAGCTTATTTATTAAACAGTCTATGCTATTATCGGAACTAAAAATCGTCGTATCATCAGCGTAGAGCAAATATTTACAGTGTATGATAAAATTAGGTAGATCGTTGATATAGATTAAAAACAAAAGTGGGCCCAGAATGGACCCTTGTGGTACTCCTATGTTCGTTGTTGTTTGTTTGGAGTAGGTACCGGAAATACTGACCGTTTGGTTTCGATTAAGGAGATAACTGCGAATAAATAACAGAGCAGGACCACATATTCCCATTGCTTCCAGTTTTATGAAGAGTATCTGATGGTTAATAGTATCAAAGGCTTTTGTTAGGTCAACAAAAACAGATCCAGCTAAACTGCCATCGTCAATCGCCTGCTTTAGAAATTCAGTAAGATATAATAAAGCGAGATCAGTAGAATATGCTGTTCGAAAACCAAACTGAAAATCAGTAAGAATGCTAAACTTTTGAAGGTAATTAGTTAGGCGCTTTTCAAATAATTTCTCAATTACTTTGCTGAGGAACGGGAGCACACATATAGGCCGGTAGTTCGTTACCAATGATCGGTCTCCTTTTTTAAATACTGGGGTAACTCTAGCACGCTTAAGCTCGCGAGGAAAAGTCCCCTTTTTAAATATTAGATTAATGACATCTGCAAGAATGTCAGATATGGATAGAGCAATCAGCTTTATGTGTGATGGACTGATGTCGTCTAGACCAGCGCTAGTGGTTTTTAGATTCCGAATTACCGCGGTTACTTCATCGGCAGAAGTGGGGAACAAATAGAAGGACTGGGGTAAGCGAGTGATTTCGTAATCTAAAACTTGGTCCGATGGCAGATTGTTCGAAAAAAAGAAGTCACTGAATGTATCAGCAATGTCACGTGGATTTGAGTGCACAATGCCGTTATGAATTATTGAAGTAATGCTTCCTCGGTCGCCGTTTCTATTTAGAAAAGAATTTACTAATTTCCATTTTTTATCGGAGTTACTTCCACATTCTAATATTTTCTGTTCGAGGTATTTTCTTTTTGCTCTTTTTAAGTGCGCACAGAGATTGTTACAGTATTTCTTGTACCTTGCTCTTAGCTTAACATTGAAAGGCTGTTTCTTGGTTTTTTTGTAAAGATTCTCGCGTCTGCGCATTGCTTTAAGTAATTTATCAGTTAGCCATGGGTTTTGAGGTGACGCAATGATCTTCTTGCATTTTTTCCTATGCGAATGGGAATGGAAGTAATGTAAAAGTAAAGAAAAAAAGCGCGAGAATGCTTCTTGAGGGTCGTTGGTTTCCCTTACAGCAAGCCAGTCTGATTTCGTAATGTTCTCGATAAGTGCTTCCTTATCCAAAACAAGTTTATGAAAGCATGCGGAACGACAAATAGGAGTTGAAATAGTTTTAAGAATAATGGGATAATGGTCGGTGATATCACTGGTAAGAATGCCTGCTTCAGGAGCGACCAGAAGGTTTGATAGCGCATGATCAATCAGTGAGCATCCGCCGTCACGAGAAAGACGTGTAGCTTGAGTAATTAGGCATTCAAAACCATAACTGTGATAGCAGCTAGAATATGTCGTGAAGTTAGCGGACGCGGTATCAAGCAGGTTGATATTCATGTCACCAACAATAACTACATTTTTATTTTCTGATGATATTGATTCAAGCACATTGTCTAAAGCGTTGCAAAAATCGGTAATGGAGGTAGAGGGCGAACGATAAATACAACCCAAAATAAAATTTTTGTTGTCGATGTTAAGCAACAAATGATCAAATTCTACCCATACAGCTTCACAGTTTGGTAAATTTATTGCAAGGTCATGCCGTCGTTTGAATGCCAGGTTTGATAATACATAGATGGCTGCTCCACCATGATTGCTTGATGGTCTGTGTGCGTATTCAGATGAGTAGTTGGGGAAGCCGAAAGATTTTTATCAGCGTCTGAAAGCCAAGTTTCGGTGATACAAATGATAGGAAAGGGCTTTGTGATTGTAGAGAGAAGATTTTGAATGTCGTCGTAATGTTTCCGCATACTACGAGCATTGAAATGAATAAGCGAACATGAGCTGTTAAAAAGAAAATTATCCAACTCTGAAGTGTTTAGGTAAACTGACATGGTGAATCAGATACAGCCATGGTGAAAAAAACAACAGCGTAGGTGTAAAAAAAACAGGGATATCTAGATTATAAAAGAGAGATCAGATTCCTTAGCAATGCGGTAAACCTGACTGTCGGTAGTTTTCCTTGCCTTAATTGCACAATTCTCTGTCCATAAGAATTTCCAGTTATTGGCTTTCTTTAGAGTTAAAGCCTTGGTGAATAATGATTTATTTGTTGGCGTTAGGTGATCATTTACGTACACAGGGCTGTTGATTGCAGAAGAGATACCAAAATCCCCAAGACACAACTTAGCTTTACGTGCCTTAGAAATGAATTCATTCTTCTTCGAACGCGAGCAAAACCTGGCAACAACATTCTTTTTTTCCTTGACCTTCGTCGGGACACGGTGCACAATGTCAAGGTCAGAGGGCACAAGGGGGCAACCTACAGTATCGCCAACTTTTTGCAAAATCGCTACACAGTCTTCCCCTTGCGTGCAGGGAATGCCTTTGATTTCTACATTGTTAATTCTGGAGTACTGTTCAAGTTCTTGAACCTTTTTTGAGAGCAAGTTGTTTTCGTTCAACAGTCTTTTGTTATCGGCAGCGAGTACCTCTTTTTCTGAGCGCAGTGTCTCAACAATGCCATTTAGGATTTCCATGCTCTGTTTAAAATCGGCAATTTCGCTTTTGAGCTCCTTAACATCAATTCCTGAAGATTGCATTCTCAACAAGACTTTACCGAAGACATCATGAGCCAGACGGTCAGACTCATTGTTGAAGTTCACTTCAATTGCATCAATGCGCTTCGCAAGTTCGGCACACGTCGGCATCGCTTAACAAGTTTCAGTCACACCATAAATTGCAAAAGAACAACAAAAAACTATTGTACTTCGGTAGCAGCAGCAACAGCGATTTGAACAGAAGGGTTACCTTAGAATACTTAATAACTACTAACCTGCGCGAAAGACAGAATTCAATTCAGTACGTGGCCATCCCGCTGTCGCTGCTGCAATGGAGCCTTGGTGGGGACGGTAGCTTTATAAGTGGCAATTCAGAGCAGGAGCGTCACACAGTAGGGCCGCAGGAAGCTCCTTCCGGTGTCGTCAGGCTGCCCTCAAGGGGTTGACAGATCGGTACAAATGCTTTGCAAACTGCACGCAAAACTTGACTCGTTGCAAGGCCAACGTGTACAGACATGTATTGACTACTTTATTAATGACGGATGTCCTGTAATTTGTGAATAAAACTTCTCCATGCACATGCATCACTGCATGGTGAGCCCTCCCACTCGTTTACCGTATTTACTCTATTCTACCGCGCCCTCGATTGTAACGCGCGCCCGGTTTCCACGACAAAAAAAAAAAAAAACTAAGACATCGGTTGCAACGCGCACCCTTTTTTCTCGTTGGCCCGCTTGATCACACCACTCGCGAAAACGACTCTTTTTGAGAGCGTCTTCCGTTTAAATATGAAGTACGGGGGAAGCTTATGCCTATCTGACGTGCAACAGAGCATTGCTGTCACTCTAGTTTTACCGTGGCCCGATGTCAGTACACAAACTTGCTTCGCCCCCTTCTCCTAGACGGTTGTGGTGCGAGGCATGTCGAAGTAAAGAGGCGTGTGATCGGCATTCCCGATTTGCCCAAGCAGGTAGCCGTTGTTGTGCCGCAAGTTTAGGAGGAACCCTCTGGAGACTCTGAAGCTTTTCTTCGTACTCCTGCGGCAACTTCCGGCATATGCCCGTTCGCCTTCGGAGGGAAAAGCCTTTTCTCTTCATAAAGTTCGTTAGCCAGCACCTGCTCGCTTTAAAATGGCTCTGCATTAGCCCTTTTTCTAAGGCTAACTGCATAGCCTGCACTTGGAGCAGTTTCTGTCGTCACGGGCCGCTGTGCCGCTCACTGCTTAATCACATACTCGCCGAGCAGCTCTTCAATTTGTGGAAACCGACCCTGCTGTGGTCCACTGAAGCCTTTGCGTGAATCTTTGCTGTCGACAATATTCTGCTTTTGTTTCCGCCAGTCCCGCACGCACATTTCGGGAACTCCGAATGACCACGATGCGGCCCGATTTCTGTCCGTTCCGGCACACGCGACGACTTTTCTTTTAGAAGCAGCATTGTGGTGCACTCGTCGAGTTTTTGGAGTCGGCCCTACCATGCCGTCGATGCTAATGTACTACAAGATGACGAACTCCTCAGCACACGTATGAAGTGCCGCGCATGGGAAACACATAGGCAGAAATGACCGACGCGCCATGCCGACGCACGTAGGGGGCGGCCCTTTTGTAAGTGACGATGGCAATAGAATGACCATATTCATTTTTTTCGTACTCGATTCCAACGCACATGCGATTTATGAACTCTCTTAACCGGAAAAAAGGTGCGTATTAGATTCAAGTAATTATGGTAACTTTCATTATTTTGAACTTCTTTTAATTTGAACAAATTTTCTGGCCTCTTTGAGTACGAATTATTCATATTCGACTGTAGTACAGTGGCTCATGAGATAACCTGACTAGTTTGTTTCCCGAAACACAGTATCTTAAAGCAGTACTAAATTTCTGCATGTTACATAGGCATATTAAAAATCAAGAAATATACACCAAAGCCGCAGCCACAGCTTTACTCTGCACAGCTGCCTCTGCTGCCTCCACTTCTCCAATTGTACCAGCAGGCAGCCGGGGAAGGTCAGAGGGGCGCTGTGCTGGCTGGGCGTGCTGAGGCACGGACAAGACCCGTACCTTGTGCTTCAGCAGTCGCACCCTCCTGCAGAACCTCTCTTTGTTGCTGCCGGATGCCAAGTTGGATCCGCAGGATCCGTAGCAATAGAGCTGAAACATACAAGAGTACATACCATATTTACTCGCACAATTTGCATCCTCACATAATTTGCTCACCAGTATAATTAGCCAGCCTGCTTTACTACAAGAAACTTTTTGCTCGCATACTTTGCCCTCCCCGACCAGCCCGAGCCACCTTGCCAGCACACACACAGACACATTTGACTTCATGATGCTCTGGTCAGGCACATCTCTAGTCGAGCAGGCGAGTGCAGTCTTACACAAAATGGACTGAGTGCAAGGTCCCTTCTTCCATGAACTTTTATGCTTTCCCTAGAATATCGAACTTGAAAACTGAAACCTGTTTATGTGTAGTCCGAAATGCCTAAAGGTTTGCCTCCTATCGTCCCACCTCTTCCACGGCAAGAATGTATTCCCGAGACACAGCACAGATGTTGAACGCGTGCAAGGACCTGTCACATCAACTAGATGAGGCAGGTTTTCGCACTCATTTTTTTTTCGGTTTCGCCATCTGGCCATTGCGCTTTTACCGTTCCTTGTGATAGGCTACAATAATTATATACGAGGCAGATTGCTGTTATAAAGCTTACCGAAGAAAACTGAAACAGTGCTACCGCTAAGCACATCAGCGTGGAATTCTTCGACATGCAATATTCAGTATGGGAGCCAGCAGAAGAGTGCGTTGAATACACTTAGCATAGAAGTTTGGGTGTGTTGGTTAGATATCGGAGGGAACACAACGCAATAGAAGACTGGGACAAGGAATGGACACACACACACATGAAGGGCGACACACACAGCACTGTGTTGGCATCCCGCTTCCTTGTCTGCATCTTACTTTACGTTGGGTTCCCGACAATTATTGGAGAGTACTTATGTTCTCTGGCATAACCCTGTCGTGGGAACTGGTTTTTGTGAGCACTGTTCGGAAGAACTTCAAGAAAATGGGGGCATTTGAACAGGCTTAGCAAACAAATGACAATCCGCTTTGAGACAGCTGTGACAGCGACTGCAACATATATTCCCAGTTGAGCTTTTAGGCCAGCGATTCCTACTAGCTTCGCACATGACCGGATTGACAAAAAAAGTACACATAATACGCGAGTATATACCGCATTTGACTCTGTAGCTTTGATGAACCAGGCAGATACACAAATTTATCCAAAACTCCATTGATTCTGTTGCAAAATTATTCAACAAACAAATTGCGATGTTATCCATGTTACTATACAATTGTGGCACTTTACCATTGCAGCTTTCCAGGAGGCACACATAGTGCAGCGTTAGTTCACCACTCGCACTTAATTGTATGCAGTAGGTTGCTCACAGCAACTGACTGCATGCAATGGTGAACATCTTGCATGCTTGCACCGCTGTTTCAGCATGCTGGCTGCTTCCCATATGGCTATCAATTGATGTTCACAAAATTGGGAAGATGAAGAAAGACTACACAGTGCCCTCTGGCCACCCTATACTCCAAACCTCCAGCCAACAAACAAACAAAAGAAACAGAAGTATGCAAATGAATATTATTGCTAATGCAGCTGGAATGGAGTGTAGTTTTCACCAATTCTGAGTGTTAAGTCAATATGGAGTGAGTTAACTCCATAAAGTAGCTTTTCTCAAAACAGTGTTCACTCTATTGTAACACAAGGAGTGACTTCATAGCATCTAGAAGGAAAAATAGAATCTTCAGTATTGATAGAAATGTGAGCTCTACCTTAAAACAACAATAATCTGGAAAAAGAACTCATTACATTCGAAAAAAAAAGGTAGCACAGTTGATCCCCTTTACAAGAGACACTGATGTAAAAGACAAACGGGGATAAGAGGCACCAGTGTGCAGGCTGACATTTGGCCCATCATGCATCAGGCACTCCGTAGATGCGCCTGTGCAGCCGGGAGCCCTGCAGTCAAGCATGCTGAGCAAGACTGTTGACTACTGTACAATGACACATTGCCACGAAATTTCAAAACTTCATTTCACAGACTTCTGCAAAAAGCTTCTTACACTCTTGCATAATTTTTTCACAAGCTTCTCTTATTCTTGCGTGATTTTCGTCAGAACATATAAGTGTTGGAAGTTGTATGTCCCCAAAAACTTGCACAATACAAATAGCATACAGTAAAGTCTATCACTTAATACGTGCATAGTGTAACAATGAAAGGAAACTCCGCATGGTTTGCTCCGAGCCTTCCCCGTGCGGTGCCTCCTTGAGCCTTGGAGAGCACTGTACAGCTAGAGCAAAGTAGCATCAATCCAGTGTTAATGGCAGGTTAACAAGACAACAAAACTAACCCCCATATTCATAAACGCTCCCCGACTCGACTTTCACCCTTCACTTGACAGAGTTGAAGCACTGTGCCGCTGCTCGTTTGAAAGCGACACTGCGCTACTCGAGAATCACAGCAGATTATTGCTGACCTGCAAGCAATTTTCTCTGCTTAGAGACGACGCTCCCATCAGCCATCTCAAGTGAAGGTGAAGCGTTGAGTGGAGGGACGTTCTAAATACGGGGGTAAGATTGGTTGCAAGAACACTACAATAGACACACTTAATTTTTACACTTCATCTATATTGTACAGCTACACACTTCTGCATCCTTATAATGCAACATATACATACAGGCTTATAAAGTAAACACTGTAGGCTGCTCAAATAAAATAACACCTACACAAAAAAATTACCCAAAGTGGCCATGCGCAAAGTACTTTTATTTGAAACTACCAAAACTTTTGCGGTGATGGAGACTAAATAAGACAGGTTACGCTTGGAGGCACATGAGACCTTCGCAGCTTTCATAAAGTACAAAAAACAATATGGTATGTATGTGTGTATGTACCCATGAAGCTTCAGCCTTACATACGGTTTCTTGAAAGAATCGACTATGAATTTTATGGCACCTGTGTCCTTCAGCGCAATTGAAAGCCTGCTGATCAGTGTGTGCAATTGTGGAATAGTTACATGGAAAATGGTGTGAAACACCTAAAACCAAATTTTTCTAGCTAGGAAATATGCAGCTGTGTATACCCAACACATGCTGCAAACAGTGGGAGGTGACCACAAGAGTGATTTGAGTGTAAGCGGCAGTATTCCGCATTCATGCACCCCGCAATTTTCAACTGTTACCCAAAAGCAGCACCACTTCAGCAAGCTACTTTTTTTTTTACATCATAAACAGCACGGAATACAGCGAGGATGAAAACATATGCAATTAAATTTTGAGCACTAATTTATGGTGCGCATGATTGATTGATTGATATGTGGGGTTTACTGTCCCAAAACCACTATATGATTATGAAGACGCCGTAGTGGAGGCTCCGGAAATCTAGACCACCTGGGGTTCTTTAACGTGGACCTAAATCTGAGCACACAAGCCTCAACATTTCCCGCCTCCATCGGCAATGCAAGCCGCCGCAGCCGGGATTCGAACCTGCGCCCTGCGGGTCAGCAGCCGAGTACCTTAGCCACTAGACCACCGCGGCGGGGATGGTGCGCATGAAAAAAAAAAAAATAGGCCTTTGTACAACGACGAATTCATATTTGCCTTCACGAACCTTCTGTTTAGTCTGCACCACATACAGATTTTTTGTGGCTTTCAAAAGAGATTTGAAAAAATAATAATAACCGTGTTTACTCTCGTCATGAGCGCACTCACTAAGTCACCCTCATTTCAGTCGTCAAAATTTTGTTTTTTTTTTCTTCCACAT
Organism: Rhipicephalus annulatus; assembly: GCA_013436015.1. Classification (NCBI taxonomy): domain Eukaryota; kingdom Metazoa; phylum Arthropoda; class Arachnida; order Ixodida; family Ixodidae; genus Rhipicephalus; species Rhipicephalus annulatus. The sequence goes on from WOVY01012437.1 coordinate 81,786, forward strand.
ATTAAACACACACCTTACGTTCATCCGCCGAAGTCCCACGGGCCTCCCCCCCCCCTTGCCGCCTTCGATCGCGCCACGTGCCATTTTATTTTTGTTTCTATTTGTTCACGGAACGTCCCCTGTCTTTTTTTAATAATCTCTTGTAACATATGTGGCATTATCTTGTTTCCGAGGTGCCCCAGGTGCTCTGCTATGTAGATGCACCATTAAACTAGTATTTTTGATCAACTGTGCATTTA
>WOVY01012438.1:0-19983 GCA_013436015.1 Rhipicephalus annulatus
GCATCGTGAAACCTTAAAGAACGATGTCATTGAGCGAGATACAGCGTTCTGTACTGTACTAAGTTGGTGAAAAACTGTGAGGTCATGCAAATATCGTAATTGTGAAGGAAACAGTGTAATAGAGCGTTTTTAGATACAAGTGCGAAGGTTTGGTTAGGTTAAGATATGAACCGTCATAAAACCGCATTAAACGCTGTCACCTAGTGAGATGCAGTGTTTTTCACCATTACAAGTCGGAAACAGCGATATCTAATGTGAAAGCGCATGAAACCGTCGTAATGTTGCAGAAAGCATTGTAAAGTAGCGAGTAAAACGTTTTCTAACGATAGAAGTGCGAAGGTTAGGTTAGGTTAGGTTAGGTTTAAGCTAGGTAGCGTCGTGAAACCACCAAAAACGACGTCATCTAACGAGATAGTGTTGTTTTATTGCGAGTACGAACCTGCGATAGGTGAAATATTGTGAAAGCACACAAAACGGCATGAACAAGCCAGATACTGCGTCTTGTACCGTTACAAGTGCGAAACTGCTATGAAAGCGCATGCAAGCATCGTGAAACCTTAAAGAACGATGTCATTGAGCGAGATACAGCGTTCTGTACTGTACTAAGTTGGTGAAAAACTGTGAGGTCATGCAAATATCGTAATTGTGAAGGAAACAGTGTAATAGAGCGTTTTTAGATACAAGTGCGAAGGTTTGGTTAGGTTAAGATATGAACCGTCATAAAACCGCATTAAACGCTGTCACCTAGTGAGATGCAGTGTTTTTCACCATTACAAGTCGGAAACAGCGATATCTAATGTGAAAGCGCATGAAACCGTCGTAATGTTGCAGAAAGCATTGTAAAGTAGCGAGTAAAACGTTTTCTAACGATAGAAGTGTGAAGGTTAGGTTAGGTTAGGTTAGGTTAGTTTAAGCTAGGTAGCGTCGTGAAACCACCAAAAACGACGTCATCTAACGAGATAGTGTTGTTTTATTGCGAGTACGAACCTGCGATAGGTGAAATATTGTGAAAGCACACAAAACGGCATGAACAAGCCAGATACTGCGTCTTGTACCGTTACAAGTGCGAAACTGCTATGAAAGCGCATGCAAGCATCGTGAAACCTTAAAGAACGATGTCATTGAGCGAGATACAGCGTTCTGTACTGTACTAAGTTGGTGAAAAACTGTGAGGTCATGCAAATATCGTAATTGTGAAGGAAACAGTGTAATAGAGCGTTTTTAGATACAAGTGCGAAGGTTTGGTTAGGTTAAGATATGAACCGTCATAAAACCGCATTAAACGCTGTCACCTAGTGAGATGCAGTGTTTTTCACCATTACAAGTCGGAAACAGCGATATCTAATGTGAAAGCGCATGAAACCGTCGTAATGTTGCAGAAAGCATTGTAAAGTAGCGAGTAAAACGTTTTCTAACGATAGAAGTGCGAAGGTTAGGTTAGGTTAGGTTAGGTTAGTTTAAGCTAGGTAGCGTCGTGAAACCACCAAAAACGACGTCATCTAACGAGATAGTGTTGTTTTATTGCGAGTACGAACCTGCGATAGGTGAAATATTGTGAAAGCACACAAAACGGCATGAACAAGCCAGATACTGCGTCTTGTACCGTTACAAGTGCGAAACTGCTATGAAAGCGCATGCAAGCATCGTGAAACCTTAAAGAACGATGTCATTGAGCGAGATACAGCGTTCTGTACTGTACTAAGTTGGTGAAAAACTGTGAGGTCATGCAAATATCGTAATTGTGAAGGAAACAGTGTAATAGAGCGTTTTTAGATACAAGTGCGAAGGTTTGGTTAGGTTAAGATATGAACCGTCATAAAACCGCATTAAACGCTGTCACCTAGTGAGATGCAGTGTTTTTCACCATTACAAGTCGGAAACAGCGATATCTAATGTGAAAGCGCATGAAACCGTCGTAATGTTGCAGAAAGCATTGTAAAGTAGCGAGTAAAACGTTTTCTAACGATAGAAGTGCGAAGGTTAGGTTAGGTTAGGTTAGGTTAGTTTAAGCTAGGTAGCGTCGTGAAACCACCAAAAACGACGTCATCTAACGAGATAGTGTTGTTTTATTGCGAGTACGAACCTGCGATAGGTGAAATATTGTGAAAGCACACAAAACGGCATGAACAAGCCAGATACTGCGTCTTGTACCGTTACAAGTGCGAAACTGCTATGAAAGCGCATGCAAGCATCGTGAAACCTTAAAGAACGATGTCATTGAGCGAGATACAGCGTTCTGTACTGTACTAAGTTGGTGAAAAACTGTGAGGTCATGCAAATATCGTAATTGTGAAGGAAACAGTGTAATAGAGCGTTTTTAGATACAAGTGCGAAGGTTTGGTTAGGTTAAGATATGAACCGTCATAAAACCGCATTAAACGCTGTCACCTAGTGAGATGCAGTGTTTTTCACCATTACAAGTCGGAAACAGCGATATCTAATGTGAAAGCGCATGAAACCGTCGTAATGTTGCAGAAAGCATTGTAAAGTAGCGAGTAAAACGTTTTCTAACGATAGAAGTGCGAAGGTTAGGTTAGGTTAGGTTAGGTTAGTTTAAGCTAGGTAGCGTCGTGAAACCACCAAAAACGACGTCATCTAACGAGATAGTGTTGTTTTATTGCGAGTACGAACCTGCGATAGGTGAAATATTGTGAAAGCACACAAAACGGCATGAACAAGCCAGATACTGCGTCTTGTACCGTTACAAGTGCGAAACTGCTATGAAAGCGCATGCAAGCATCGTGAAACCTTAAAGAACGATGTCATTGAGCGAGATACAGCGTTCTGTACTGTACTAAGTTGGTGAAAAACTGTGAGGTCATGCAAATATCGTAATTGTGAAGGAAACAGTGTAATAGAGCGTTTTTAGATACAAGTGCGAAGGTTTGGTTAGGTTAAGATATGAACCGTCATAAAACCGCATTAAACGCTGTCACCTAGTGAGATGCAGTGTTTTTCACCATTACAAGTCGGAAACAGCGATATCTAATGTGAAAGCGCATGAAACCGTCGTAATGTTGCAGAAAGCATTGTAAAGTAGCGAGTAAAACGTTTTCTAACGATAGAAGTGTGAAGGTTAGGTTAGGTTAGGTTAGGTTAGTTTAAGCTAGGTAGCGTCGTGAAACCACCAAAAACGACGTCATCTAACGAGATAGTGTTGTTTTATTGCGAGTACGAACCTGCGATAGGTGAAATATTGTGAAAGCACACAAAACGGCATGAACAAGCCAGATACTGCGTCTTGTACCGTTACAAGTGCGAAACTGCTATGAAAGCGCATGCAAGCATCGTGAAACCTTAAAGAACGATGTCATTGAGCGAGATACAGCGTTCTGTACTGTACTAAGTTGGTGAAAAACTGTGAGGTCATGCAAATATCGTAATTGTGAAGGAAACAGTGTAATAGAGCGTTTTTAGATACAAGTGCGAAGGTTTGGTTAGGTTAAGATATGAACCGTCATAAAACCGCATTAAACGCTGTCACCTAGTGAGATGCAGTGTTTTTCACCATTACAAGTCGGAAACAGCGATATCTAATGTGAAAGCGCATGAAACCGTCGTAATGTTGCAGAAAGCATTGTAAAGTAGCGAGTAAAACGTTTTCTAACGATAGAAGTGCGAAGGTTAGGTTAGGTTAGGTTAGGTTAGTTTAAGCTAGGTAGCGTCGTGAAACCACCAAAAACGACGTCATCTAACGAGATAGTGTTGTTTTATTGCGAGTACGAACCTGCGATAGGTGAAATATTGTGAAAGCACACAAAACGGCATGAACAAGCCAGATACTGCGTCTTGTACCGTTACAAGTGCGAAACTGCTATGAAAGCGCATGCAAGCATCGTGAAACCTTAAAGAACGATGTCATTGAGCGAGATACAGCGTTCTGTACTGTACTAAGTTGGTGAAAAACTGTGAGGTCATGCAAATATCGTAATTGTGAAGGAAACAGTGTAATAGAGCGTTTTTAGATACAAGTGCGAAGGTTTGGTTAGGTTAAGATATGAACCGTCATAAAACCGCATTAAACGCTGTCACCTAGTGAGATGCAGTGTTTTTCACCATTACAAGTCGGAAACAGCGATATCTAATGTGAAAGCGCATGAAACCGTCGTAATGTTGCAGAAAGCATTGTAAAGTAGCGAGTAAAACGTTTTCTAACGATAGAAGTGCGAAGGTTAGGTTAGGTTAGGTTAGGTTAGTTAAGCTAGGTAGCGTCGTGAAACCACCAAAAACGACGTCATCTAACGAGATAGTGTTGTTTTATTGCGAGTACGAACCTGCGATAGGTGAAATATTGTGAAAGCACACAAAACGGCATGAACAAGCCAGATACTGCGTCTTGTACCGTTACAAGTGCGAAACTGCTATGAAAGCGCATGCAAGCATCGTGAAACCTTAAAGAACGATGTCATTGAGCGAGATACAGCGTTCTGTACTGTACTAAGTTGGTGAAAAACTGTGAGGTCATGCAAATATCGTAATTGTGAAGGAAACAGTGTAATAGAGCGTTTTTAGATACAAGTGCGAAGGTTTGGTTAGGTTAAGATATGAACCGTCATAAAACCGCATTAAACGCTGTCACCTAGTGAGATGCAGTGTTTTTCACCATTACAAGTCGGAAACAGCGATATCTAATGTGAAAGCGCATGAAACCGTCGTAATGTTGCAGAAAGCATTGTAAAGTAGCGAGTAAAACGTTTTCTAACGATAGAAGTGCGAAGGTTAGGTTAGGTTAGGTTAGGTTTAAGCTAGGTAGCGTCGTGAAACCACCAAAAACGACGTCATCTAACGAGATAGTGTTGTTTTATTGCGAGTACGAACCTGCGATAGGTGAAATATTGTGAAAGCACACAAAACGGCATGAACAAGCCAGATACTGCGTCTTGTACCGTTACAAGTGCGAAACTGCTATATGAAAGCGCATGCAAGCATCGTGAAACCTTAAAGAACGATGTCATTGAGCGAGATACAGCGTTCTGTACTGTACTAAGTTGGTGAAAAACTGTGAGGTCATGCAAATATCGTAATTGTGAAGGAAACAGTGTAATAGAGCGTTTTTAGATACAAGTGCGAAGGTTTGGTTAGGTTAAGATATGAACCGTCATAAAACCGCATTAAACGCTGTCACCTAGTGAGATGCAGTGTTTTTCACCATTACAAGTCGGAAACAGCGATATCTAATGTGAAAGCGCATGAAACCGTCGTAATGTTGCAGAAAGCATTGTAAAGTAGCGAGTAAAACGTTTTCTAACGATAGAAGTGCGAAGGTTAGGTTAGGTTAGGTTAGGTTTAAGCTAGGTAGCGTCGTGAAACCACCAAAAACGACGTCATCTAACGAGATAGTGTTGTTTTATTGCGAGTACGAACCTGCGATAGGTGAAATATTGTGAAAGCACACAAAACGGCATGAACAAGCCAGATACTGCGTCTTGTACCGTTACAAGTGCGAAACTGCTATGAAAGCGCATGCAAGCATCGTGAAACCTTAAAGAACGATGTCATTGAGCGAGATACAGCGTTCTGTACTGTACTAAGTTGGTGAAAAACTGTGAGGTCATGCAAATATCGTAATTGTGAAGGAAACAGTGTAATAGAGCGTTTTTAGATACAAGTGCGAAGGTTTGGTTAGGTTAAGATATGAACCGTCATAAAACCGCATTAAACGCTGTCACCTAGTGAGATGCAGTGTTTTTCACCATTACAAGTCGGAAACAGCGATATCTAATGTGAAAGCGCATGAAACCGTCGTAATGTTGCAGAAAGCATTGTAAAGTAGCGAGTAAAACGTTTTCTAACGATAGAAGTGCGAAGGTTAGGTTAGGTTAGGTTAGGTTAGTTTAAGCTAGGTAGCGTCGTGAAACCACCAAAAACGACGTCATCTAACGAGATAGTGTTGTTTTATTGCGAGTACGAACCTGCGATAGGTGAAATATTGTGAAAGCACACAAAACGGCATGAACAAGCCAGATACTGCGTCTTGTACCGTTACAAGTGCGAAACTGCTATGAAAGCGCATGCAAGCATCGTGAAACCTTAAAGAACGATGTCATTGAGCGAGATACAGCGTTCTGTACTGTACTAAGTTGGTGAAAAACTGTGAGGTCATGCAAATATCGTAATTGTGAAGGAAACAGTGTAATAGAGCGTTTTTAGATACAAGTGCGAAGGTTTGGTTAGGTTAAGATATGAACCGTCATAAAACCGCATTAAACGCTGTCACCTAGTGAGATGCAGTGTTTTTCACCATTACAAGTCGGAAACAGCGATATCTAATGTGAAAGCGCATGAAACCGTCGTAATGTTGCAGAAAGCATTGTAAAGTAGCGAGTAAAACGTTTTCTAACGATAGAAGTGCGAAGGTTAGGTTAGGTTAGGTTAGGTTAGTTAAGCTAGGTAGCGTCGTGAAACCACCAAAAACGACGTCATCTAACGAGATAGTGTTGTTTTATTGCGAGTACGAACCTGCGATAGGTGAAATATTGTGAAAGCACACAAAACGGCATGAACAAGCCAGATACTGCGTCTTGTACCGTTACAAGTGCGAAACTGCTATGAAAGCGCATGCAAGCATCGTGAAACCTTAAAGAACGATGTCATTGAGCGAGATACAGCGTTCTGTACTGTACTAAGTTGGTGAAAAACTGTGAGGTCATGCAAATATCGTAATTGTGAAGGAAACAGTGTAATAGAGCGTTTTTAGATACAAGTGCGAAGGTTTGGTTAGGTTAAGATATGAACCGTCATAAAACCGCATTAAACGCTGTCACCTAGTGAGATGCAGTGTTTTTCACCATTACAAGTCGGAAACAGCGATATCTAATGTGAAAGCGCATGAAACCGTCGTAATGTTGCAGAAAGCATTGTAAAGTAGCGAGTAAAACGTTTTCTAACGATAGAAGTGCGAAGGTTAGGTTAGGTTAGGTTAGGTTAGTTTAAGCTAGGTAGCGTCGTGAAACCACCAAAAACGACGTCATCTAACGAGATAGTGTTGTTTTATTGCGAGTACGAACCTGCGATAGGTGAAATATTGTGAAAGCACACAAAACGGCATGAACAAGCCAGATACTGCGTCTTGTACCGTTACAAGTGCGAAACTGCTATGAAAGCGCATGCAAGCATCGTGAAACCTTAAAGAACGATGTCATTGAGCGAGATACAGCGTTCTGTACTGTACTAAGTTGGTGAAAAACTGTGAGGTCATGCAAATATCGTAATTGTGAAGGAAACAGTGTAATAGAGCGTTTTTAGATACAAGTGCGAAGGTTTGGTTAGGTTAAGATATGAACCGTCATAAAACCGCATTAAACGCTGTCACCTAGTGAGATGCAGTGTTTTTCACCATTACAAGTCGGAAACAGCGATATCTAATGTGAAAGCGCATGAAACCGTCGTAATGTTGCAGAAAGCATTGTAAAGTAGCGAGTAAAACGTTTTCTAACGATAGAAGTGCGAAGGTTAGGTTAGGTTAGGTTAGGTTTAAGCTAGGTAGCGTCGTGAAACCACCAAAAACGACGTCATCTAACGAGATAGTGTTGTTTTATTGCGAGTACGAACCTGCGATAGGTGAAATATTGTGAAAGCACACAAAACGGCATGAACAAGCCAGATACTGCGTCTTGTACCGTTACAAGTGCGAAACTGCTATGAAAGCGCATGCAAGCATCGTGAAACCTTAAAGAACGATGTCATTGAGCGAGATACAGCGTTCTGTACTGTACTAAGTTGGTGAAAAACTGTGAGGTCATGCAAATATCGTAATTGTGAAGGAAACAGTGTAATAGAGCGTTTTTAGATACAAGTGCGAAGGTTTGGTTAGGTTAAGATATGAACCGTCATAAAACCGCATTAAACGCTGTCACCTAGTGAGATGCAGTGTTTTTCACCATTACAAGTCGGAAACAGCGATATCTAATGTGAAAGCGCATGAAACCGTCGTAATGTTGCAGAAAGCATTGTAAAGTAGCGAGTAAAACGTTTTCTAACGATAGAAGTGCGAAGGTTAGGTTAGGTTAGGTTAGGTTAGTTAAGCTAGGTAGCGTCGTGAAACCACCAAAAACGACGTCATCTAACGAGATAGTGTTGTTTTATTGCGAGTACGAACCTGCGATAGGTGAAATATTGTGAAAGCACACAAAACGGCATGAACAAGCCAGATACTGCGTCTTGTACCGTTACAAGTGCGAAACTGCTATGAAAGCGCATGCAAGCATCGTGAAACCTTAAAGAACGATGTCATTGAGCGAGATACAGCGTTCTGTACTGTACTAAGTTGGTGAAAAACTGTGAGGTCATGCAAATATCGTAATTGTGAAGGAAACAGTGTAATAGAGCGTTTTTAGATACAAGTGCGAAGGTTTGGTTAGGTTAAGATATGAACCGTCATAAAACCGCATTAAACGCTGTCACCTAGTGAGATGCAGTGTTTTTCACCATTACAAGTCGGAAACAGCGATATCTAATGTGAAAGCGCATGAAACCGTCGTAATGTTGCAGAAAGCATTGTAAAGTAGCGAGTAAAACGTTTTCTAACGATAGAAGTGCGAAGGTTAGGTTAGGTTAGGTTAGGTTAGTTTAAGCTAGGTAGCGTCGTGAAACCACCAAAAACGACGTCATCTAACGAGATAGTGTTGTTTTATTGCGAGTACGAACCTGCGATAGGTGAAATATTGTGAAAGCACACAAAACGGCATGAACAAGCCAGATACTGCGTCTTGTACCGTTACAAGTGCGAAACTGCTATGAAAGCGCATGCAAGCATCGTGAAACCTTAAAGAACGATGTCATTGAGCGAGATACAGCGTTCTGTACTGTACTAAGTTGGTGAAAAACTGTGAGGTCATGCAAATATCGTAATTGTGAAGGAAACAGTGTAATAGAGCGTTTTTAGATACAAGTGCGAAGGTTTGGTTAGGTTAAGATATGAACCGTCATAAAACCGCATTAAACGCTGTCACCTAGTGAGATGCAGTGTTTTTCACCATTACAAGTCGGAAACAGCGATATCTAATGTGAAAGCGCATGAAACCGTCGTAATGTTGCAGAAAGCATTGTAAAGTAGCGAGTAAAACGTTTTCTAACGATAGAAGTGCGAAGGTTAGGTTAGGTTAGGTTAGGTTAGTTTAAGCTAGGTAGCGTCGTGAAACCACCAAAAACGACGTCATCTAACGAGATAGTGTTGTTTTATTGCGAGTACGAACCTGCGATAGGTGAAATATTGTGAAAGCACACAAAACGGCATGAACAAGCCAGATACTGCGTCTTGTACCGTTACAAGTGCGAAACTGCTATGAAAGCGCATGCAAGCATCGTGAAACCTTAAAGAACGATGTCATTGAGCGAGATACAGCGTTCTGTACTGTACTAAGTTGGTGAAAAACTGTGAGGTCATGCAAATATCGTAATTGTGAAGGAAACAGTGTAATAGAGCGTTTTTAGATACAAGTGCGAAGGTTTGGTTAGGTTAAGATATGAACCGTCATAAAACCGCATTAAACGCTGTCACCTAGTGAGATGCAGTGTTTTTCACCATTACAAGTCGGAAACAGCGATATCTAATGTGAAAGCGCATGAAACCGTCGTAATGTTGCAGAAAGCATTGTAAAGTAGCGAGTAAAACGTTTTCTAACGATAGAAGTGCGAAGGTTAGGTTAGGTTAGGTTAGGTTAGGTTAAGCTAGGTAGCGTCGTGAAACCACCAAAAACGACGTCATCTAACGAGATAGTGTTGTTTTATTGCGAGTACGAACCTGCGATAGGTGAAATATTGTGAAAGCACACAAAACGGCATGAACAAGCCAGATACTGCGTCTTGTACCGTTACAAGTGCGAAACTGCTATGAAAGCGCATGCAAGCATCGTGAAACCTTAAAGAACGATGTCATTGAGCGAGATACAGCGTTCTGTACTGTACTAAGTTGGTGAAAAACTGTGAGGTCATGCAAATATCGTAATTGTGAAGGAAACAGTGTAATAGAGCGTTTTTAGATACAAGTGCGAAGGTTTGGTTAGGTTAAGATATGAACCGTCATAAAACCGCATTAAACGCTGTCACCTAGTGAGATGCAGTGTTTTTCACCATTACAAGTCGGAAACAGCGATATCTAATGTGAAAGCGCATGAAACCGTCGTAATGTTGCAGAAAGCATTGTAAAGTAGCGAGTAAAACGTTTTCTAACGATAGAAGTGCGAAGGTTAGGTTAGGTTAGGTTAGGTTAGTTTAAGCTAGGTAGCGTCGTGAAACCACCAAAAACGACGTCATCTAACGAGATAGTGTTGTTTTATTGCGAGTACGAACCTGCGATAGGTGAAATATTGTGAAAGCACACAAAACGGCATGAACAAGCCAGATACTGCGTCTTGTACCGTTACAAGTGCGAAACTGCTATGAAAGCGCATGCAAGCATCGTGAAACCTTAAAGAACGATGTCATTGAGCGAGATACAGCGTTCTGTACTGTACTAAGTTGGTGAAAAACTGTGAGGTCATGCAAATATCGTAATTGTGAAGGAAACAGTGTAATAGAGCGTTTTTAGATACAAGTGCGAAGGTTTGGTTAGGTTAAGATATGAACCGTCATAAAACCGCATTAAACGCTGTCACCTAGTGAGATGCAGTGTTTTTCACCATTACAAGTCGGAAACAGCGATATCTAATGTGAAAGCGCATGAAACCGTCGTAATGTTGCAGAAAGCATTGTAAAGTAGCGAGTAAAACGTTTTCTAACGATAGAAGTGCGAAGGTTAGGTTAGGTTAGGTTAGGTTAGTTTAAGCTAGGTAGCGTCGTGAAACCACCAAAAACGACGTCATCTAACGAGATAGTGTTGTTTTATTGCGAGTACGAACCTGCGATAGGTGAAATATTGTGAAAGCACACAAAACGGCATGAACAAGCCAGATACTGCGTCTTGTACCGTTACAAGTGCGAAACTGCTATGAAAGCGCATGCAAGCATCGTGAAACCTTAAAGAACGATGTCATTGAGCGAGATACAGCGTTCTGTACTGTACTAAGTTGGTGAAAAACTGTGAGGTCATGCAAATATCGTAATTGTGAAGGAAACAGTGTAATAGAGCGTTTTTAGATACAAGTGCGAAGGTTTGGTTAGGTTAAGATATGAACCGTCATAAAACCGCATTAAACGCTGTCACCTAGTGAGATGCAGTGTTTTTCACCATTACAAGTCGGAAACAGCGATATCTAATGTGAAAGCGCATGAAACCGTCGTAATGTTGCAGAAAGCATTGTAAAGTAGCGAGTAAAACGTTTTCTAACGATAGAAGTGCGAAGGTTAGGTTAGGTTAGGTTAGGTTAGTTTAAGCTAGGTAGCGTCGTGAAACCACCAAAAACGACGTCATCTAACGAGATAGTGTTGTTTTATTGCGAGTACGAACCTGCGATAGGTGAAATATTGTGAAAGCACACAAAACGGCATGAACAAGCCAGATACTGCGTCTTGTACCGTTACAAGTGCGAAACTGCTATGAAAGCGCATGCAAGCATCGTGAAACCTTAAAGAACGATGTCATTGAGCGAGATACAGCGTTCTGTACTGTACTAAGTTGGTGAAAAACTGTGAGGTCATGCAAATATCGTAATTGTGAAGGAAACAGTGTAATAGAGCGTTTTTAGATACAAGTGCGAAGGTTTGGTTAGGTTAAGATATGAACCGTCATAAAACCGCATTAAACGCTGTCACCTAGTGAGATGCAGTGTTTTTCACCATTACAAGTCGGAAACAGCGATATCTAATGTGAAAGCGCATGAAACCGTCGTAATGTTGCAGAAAGCATTGTAAAGTAGCGAGTAAAACGTTTTCTAACGATAGAAGTGCGAAGGTTAGGTTAGGTTAGGTTAGGTTAGTTTAAGCTAGGTAGCGTCGTGAAACCACCAAAAACGACGTCATCTAACGAGATAGTGTTGTTTTATTGCGAGTACGAACCTGCGATAGGTGAAATATTGTGAAAGCACACAAAACGGCATGAACAAGCCAGATACTGCGTCTTGTACCGTTACAAGTGCGAAACTGCTATGAAAGCGCATGCAAGCATCGTGAAACCTTAAAGAACGATGTCATTGAGCGAGATACAGCGTTCTGTACTGTACTAAGTTGGTGAAAAACTGTGAGGTCATGCAAATATCGTAATTGTGAAGGAAACAGTGTAATAGAGCGTTTTTAGATACAAGTGCGAAGGTTTGGTTAGGTTAAGATATGAACCGTCATAAAACCGCATTAAACGCTGTCACCTAGTGAGATGCAGTGTTTTTCACCATTACAAGTCGGAAACAGCGATATCTAATGTGAAAGCGCATGAAACCGTCGTAATGTTGCAGAAAGCATTGTAAAGTAGCGAGTAAAACGTTTTCTAACGATAGAAGTGCGAAGGTTAGGTTAGGTTAGGTTAGGTTAGTTTAAGCTAGGTAGCGTCGTGAAACCACCAAAAACGACGTCATCTAACGAGATAGTGTTGTTTTATTGCGAGTACGAACCTGCGATAGGTGAAATATTGTGAAAGCACACAAAACGGCATGAACAAGCCAGATACTGCGTCTTGTACCGTTACAAGTGCGAAACTGCTATGAAAGCGCATGCAAGCATCGTGAAACCTTAAAGAACGATGTCATTGAGCGAGATACAGCGTTCTGTACTGTACTAAGTTGGTGAAAAACTGTGAGGTCATGCAAATATCGTAATTGTGAAGGAAACAGTGTAATAGAGCGTTTTTAGATACAAGTGCGAAGGTTTGGTTAGGTTAAGATATGAACCGTCATAAAACCGCATTAAACGCTGTCACCTAGTGAGATGCAGTGTTTTTCACCATTACAAGTCGGAAACAGCGATATCTAATGTGAAAGCGCATGAAACCGTCGTAATGTTGCAGAAAGCATTGTAAAGTAGCGAGTAAAACGTTTTCTAACGATAGAAGTGCGAAGGTTAGGTTAGGTTAGGTTAGGTTAGTTTAAGCTAGGTAGCGTCGTGAAACCACCAAAAACGACGTCATCTAACGAGATAGTGTTGTTTTATTGCGAGTACGAACCTGCGATAGGTGAAATATTGTGAAAGCACACAAAACGGCATGAACAAGCCAGATACTGCGTCTTGTACCGTTACAAGTGCGAAACTGCTATGAAAGCGCATGCAAGCATCGTGAAACCTTAAAGAACGATGTCATTGAGCGAGATACAGCGTTCTGTACTGTACTAAGTTGGTGAAAAACTGTGAGGTCATGCAAATATCGTAATTGTGAAGGAAACAGTGTAATAGAGCGTTTTTAGATACAAGTGCGAAGGTTTGGTTAGGTTAAGATATGAACCGTCATAAAACCGCATTAAACGCTGTCACCTAGTGAGATGCAGTGTTTTTCACCATTACAAGTCGGAAACAGCGATATCTAATGTGAAAGCGCATGAAACCGTCGTAATGTTGCAGAAAGCATTGTAAAGTAGCGAGTAAAACGTTTTCTAACGATAGAAGTGCGAAGGTTAGGTTAGGTTAGGTTAGGTTAGTTTAAGCTAGGTAGCGTCGTGAAACCACCAAAAACGACGTCATCTAACGAGATAGTGTTGTTTTATTGCGAGTACGAACCTGCGATAGGTGAAATATTGTGAAAGCACACAAAACGGCATGAACAAGCCAGATACTGCGTCTTGTACCGTTACAAGTGCGAAACTGCAATGAAAGCGCATGCAAGCATCGTGAAACCTTAAAGAACGATGTCATTGAGCGAGATACAGCGTTCTGTACTGTACTAAGTTGGTGAAAAACTGTGAGGTCATGCAAATATCGTAATTGTGAAGGAAACAGTGTAATAGAGCGTTTTTAGATACAAGTGCGAAGGTTTGGTTAGGTTAAGATATGAACCGTCATAAAACCGCATTAAACGCTGTCACCTAGTGAGATGCAGTGTTTTTCACCATTACAAGTCGGAAACAGCGATATCTAATGTGAAAGCGCATGAAACCGTCGTAATGTTGCAGAAAGCATTGTAAAGTAGCGAGTAAAACGTTTTCTAACGATAGAAGTGCGAAGGTTAGGTTAGGTTAGGTTAGGTTAGTTTAAGCTAGGTAGCGTCGTGAAACCACCAAAAACGACGTCATCTAACGAGATAGTGTTGTTTTATTGCGAGTACGAACCTGCGATAGGTGAAATATTGTGAAAGCACACAAAACGGCATGAACAAGCCAGATACTGCGTCTTGTACCGTTACAAGTGCGAAACTGCTATGAAAGCGCATGCAAGCATCGTGAAACCTTAAAGAACGATGTCATTGAGCGAGATACAGCGTTCTGTACTGTACTAAGTTGGTGAAAAACTGTGAGGTCATGCAAATATCGTAATTGTGAAGGAAACAGTGTAATAGAGCGTTTTTAGATACAAGTGCGAAGGTTTGGTTAGGTTAAGATATGAACCGTCATAAAACCGCATTAAACGCTGTCACCTAGTGAGATGCAGTGTTTTTCACCATTACAAGTCGGAAACAGCGATATCTAATGTGAAAGCGCATGAAACCGTCGTAATGTTGCAGAAAGCATTGTAAAGTAGCGAGTAAAACGTTTTCTAACGATAGAAGTGCGAAGGTTAGGTTAGGTTAGGTTAGGTTAGTTTAAGCTAGGTAGCGTCGTGAAACCACCAAAAACGACGTCATCTAACGAGATAGTGTTGTTTTATTGCGAGTACGAACCTGCGATAGGTGAAATATTGTGAAAGCACACAAAACGGCATGAACAAGCCAGATACTGCGTCTTGTACCGTTACAAGTGCGAAACTGCTATGAAAGCGCATGCAAGCATCGTGAAACCTTAAAGAACGATGTCATTGAGCGAGATACAGCGTTCTGTACTGTACTAAGTTGGTGAAAAACTGTGAGGTCATGCAAATATCGTAATTGTGAAGGAAACAGTGTAATAGAGCGTTTTTAGATACAAGTGCGAAGGTTTGGTTAGGTTAAGATATGAACCGTCATAAAACCGCATTAAACGCTGTCACCTAGTGAGATGCAGTGTTTTTCACCATTACAAGTCGGAAACAGCGATATCTAATGTGAAAGCGCATGAAACCGTCGTAATGTTGCAGAAAGCATTGTAAAGTAGCGAGTAAAACGTTTTCTAACGATAGAAGTGCGAAGGTTAGGTTAGGTTAGGTTAGGTTAGTTTAAGCTAGGTAGCGTCGTGAAACCACCAAAAACGACGTCATCTAACGAGATAGTGTTGTTTTATTGCGAGTACGAACCTGCGATAGGTGAAATATTGTGAAAGCACACAAAACGGCATGAACAAGCCAGATACTGCGTCTTGTACCGTTACAAGTGCGAAACTGCTATGAAAGCGCATGCAAGCATCGTGAAACCTTAAAGAACGATGTCATTGAGCGAGATACAGCGTTCTGTACTGTACTAAGTTGGTGAAAAACTGTGAGGTCATGCAAATATCGTAATTGTGAAGGAAACAGTGTAATAGAGCGTTTTTAGATACAAGTGCGAAGGTTTGGTTAGGTTAAGATATGAACCGTCATAAAACCGCATTAAACGCTGTCACCTAGTGAGATGCAGTGTTTTTCACCATTACAAGTCGGAAACAGCGATATCTAATGTGAAAGCGCATGAAACCGTCGTAATGTTGCAGAAAGCATTGTAAAGTAGCGAGTAAAACGTTTTCTAACGATAGAAGTGCGAAGGTTAGGTTAGGTTAGGTTAGGTTAGTTAAGCTAGGTAGCGTCGTGAAACCACCAAAAACGACGTCATCTAACGAGATAGTGTTGTTTTATTGCGAGTACGAACCTGCGATAGGTGAAATATTGTGAAAGCACACAAAACGGCATGAACAAGCCAGATACTGCGTCTTGTACCGTTACAAGTGCGAAACTGCTATGAAAGCGCATGCAAGCATCGTGAAACCTTAAAGAACGATGTCATTGAGCGAGATACAGCGTTCTGTACTGTACTAAGTTGGTGAAAAACTGTGAGGTCATGCAAATATCGTAATTGTGAAGGAAACAGTGTAATAGAGCGTTTTTAGATACAAGTGCGAAGGTTTGGTTAGGTTAAGATATGAACCGTCATAAAACCGCATTAAACGCTGTCACCTAGTGAGATGCAGTGTTTTTCACCATTACAAGTCGGAAACAGCGATATCTAATGTGAAAGCGCATGAAACCGTCGTAATGTTGCAGAAAGCATTGTAAAGTAGCGAGTAAAACGTTTTCTAACGATAGAAGTGCGAAGGTTAGGTTAGGTTAGGTTAGGTTAGTTTAAGCTAGGTAGCGTCGTGAAACCACCAAAAACGACGTCATCTAACGAGATAGTGTTGTTTTATTGCGAGTACGAACCTGCGATAGGTGAAATATTGTGAAAGCACACAAAACGGCATGAACAAGCCAGATACTGCGTCTTGTACCGTTACAAGTGCGAAACTGCTATGAAAGCGCATGCAAGCATCGTGAAACCTTAAAGAACGATGTCATTGAGCGAGATACAGCGTTCTGTACTGTACTAAGTTGGTGAAAAACTGTGAGGTCATGCAAATATCGTAATTGTGAAGGAAACAGTGTAATAGAGCGTTTTTAGATACAAGTGCGAAGGTTTGGTTAGGTTAAGATATGAACCGTCATAAAACCGCATTAAACGCTGTCACCTAGTGAGATGCAGTGTTTTTCACCATTACAAGTCGGAAACAGCGATATCTAATGTGAAAGCGCATGAAACCGTCGTAATGTTGCAGAAAGCATTGTAAAGTAGCGAGTAAAACGTTTTCTAACGATAGAAGTGCGAAGGTTAGGTTAGGTTAGGTTAGGTTAGTTTAAGCTAGGTAGCGTCGTGAAACCACCAAAAACGACGTCATCTAACGAGATAGTGTTGTTTTATTGCGAGTACGAACCTGCGATAGGTGAAATATTGTGAAAGCACACAAAACGGCATGAACAAGCCAGATACTGCGTCTTGTACCGTTACAAGTGCGAAACTGCTATGAAAGCGCATGCAAGCATCGTGAAACCTTAAAGAACGATGTCATTGAGCGAGATACAGCGTTCTGTACTGTACTAAGTTGGTGAAAAACTGTGAGGTCATGCAAATATCGTAATTGTGAAGGAAACAGTGTAATAGAGCGTTTTTAGATACAAGTGCGAAGGTTTGGTTAGGTTAAGATATGAACCGTCATAAAACCGCATTAAACGCTGTCACCTAGTGAGATGCAGTGTTTTTCACCATTACAAGTCGGAAACAGCGATATCTAATGTGAAAGCGCATGAAACCGTCGTAATGTTGCAGAAAGCATTGTAAAGTAGCGAGTAAAACGTTTTCTAACGATAGAAGTGCGAAGGTTAGGTTAGGTTAGGTTAGGTTAGTTTAAGCTAGGTAGCGTCGTGAAACCACCAAAAACGACGTCATCTAACGAGATAGTGTTGTTTTATTGCGAGTACGAACCTGCGATAGGTGAAATATTGTGAAAGCACACAAAACGGCATGAACAAGCCAGATACTGCGTCTTGTACCGTTACAAGTGCGAAACTGCTATGAAAGCGCATGCAAGCATCGTGAAACCTTAAAGAACGATGTCATTGAGCGAGATACAGCGTTCTGTACTGTACTAAGTTGGTGAAAAACTGTGAGGTCATGCAAATATCGTAATTGTGAAGGAAACAGTGTAATAGAGCGTTTTTAGATACAAGTGCGAAGGTTTGGTTAGGTTAAGATATGAACCGTCATAAAACCGCATTAAACGCTGTCACCTAGTGAGATGCAGTGTTTTTCACCATTACAAGTCGGAAACAGCGATATCTAATGTGAAAGCGCATGAAACCGTCGTAATGTTGCAGAAAGCATTGTAAAGTAGCGAGTAAAACGTTTTCTAACGATAGAAGTGCGAAGGTTAGGTTAGGTTAGGTTAGGTTAGTTTAAGCTAGGTAGCGTCGTGAAACCACCAAAAACGACGTCATCTAACGAGATAGTGTTGTTTTATTGCGAGTACGAACCTGCGATAGGTGAAATATTGTGAAAGCACACAAAACGGCATGAACAAGCCAGATACTGCGTCTTGTACCGTTACAAGTGCGAAACTGCTATATGAAAGCGCATGCAAGCATCGTGAAACCTTAAAGAACGATGTCATTGAGCGAGATACAGCGTTCTGTACTGTACTAAGTTGGTGAAAAACTGTGAGGTCATGCAAATATCGTAATTGTGAAGGAAACAGTGTAATAGAGCGTTTTTAGATACAAGTGCGAAGGTTTGGTTAGGTTAAGATATGAACCGTCATAAAACCGCATTAAACGCTGTCACCTAGTGAGATGCAGTGTTTTTCACCATTACAAGTCGGAAACAGCGATATCTAATGTGAAAGCGCATGAAACCGTCGTAATGTTGCAGAAAGCATTGTAAAGTAGCGAGTAAAACGTTTTCTAACGATAGAAGTGCGAAGGTTAGGTTAGGTTAGGTTAGGTTAGTTAAGCTAGGTAGCGTCGTGAAACCACCAAAAACGACGTCATCTAACGAGATAGTGTTGTTTTATTGCGAGTACGAACCTGCGATAGGTGAAATATTGTGAAAGCACACAAAACGGCATGAACAAGCCAGATACTGCGTCTTGTACCGTTACAAGTGCGAAACTGCTATGAAAGCGCATGCAAGCATCGTGAAACCTTAAAGAACGATGTCATTGAGCGAGATACAGCGTTCTGTACTGTACTAAGTTGGTGAAAAACTGTGAGGTCATGCAAATATCGTAATTGTGAAGGAAACAGTGTAATAGAGCGTTTTTAGATACAAGTGCGAAGGTTTGGTTAGGTTAAGATATGAACCGTCATAAAACCGCATTAAACGCTGTCACCTAGTGAGATGCAGTGTTTTTCACCATTACAAGTCGGAAACAGCGATATCTAATGTGAAAGCGCATGAAACCGTCGTAATGTTGCAGAAAGCATTGTAAAGTAGCGAGTAAAACGTTTTCTAACGATAGAAGTGCGAAGGTTAGGTTAGGTTAGGTTAGGTTAGTTTAAGCTAGGTAGCGTCGTGAAACCACCAAAAACGACGTCATCTAACGAGATAGTGTTGTTTTATTGCGAGTACGAACCTGCGATAGGTGAAATATTGTGAAAGCACACAAAACGGCATGAACAAGCCAGATACTGCGTCTTGTACCGTTACAAGTGCGAAACTGCTATGAAAGCGCATGCAAGCATCGTGAAACCTTAAAGAACGATGTCATTGAGCGAGATACAGCGTTCTGTACTGTACTAAGTTGGTGAAAAACTGTGAGGTCATGCAAATATCGTAATTGTGAAGGAAACAGTGTAATAGAGCGTTTTTAGATACAAGTGCGAAGGTTTGGTTAGGTTAAGATATGAACCGTCATAAAACCGCATTAAACGCTGTCACCTAGTGAGATGCAGTGTTTTTCACCATTACAAGTCGGAAACAGCGATATCTAATGTGAAAGCGCATGAAACCGTCGTAATGTTGCAGAAAGCATTGTAAAGTAGCGAGTAAAACGTTTTCTAACGATAGAAGTGCGAAGGTTAGGTTAGGTTAGGTTAGGTTAGTTTAAGCTAGGTAGCGTCGTGAAACCACCAAAAACGACGTCATCTAACGAGATAGTGTTGTTTTATTGCGAGTACGAACCTGCGATAGGTGAAATATTGTGAAAGCACACAAAACGGCATGAACAAGCCAGATACTGCGTCTTGTACCGTTACAAGTGCGAAACTGCTATGAAAGCGCATGCAAGCATCGTGAAACCTTAAAGAACGATGTCATTGAGCGAGATACAGCGTTCTGTACTGTACTAAGTTGGTGAAAAACTGTGAGGTCATGCAAATATCGTAATTGTGAAGGAAACAGTGTAATAGAGCGTTTTTAGATACAAGTGCGAAGGTTTGGTTAGGTTAAGATATGAACCGTCATAAAACCGCATTAAACGCTGTCACCTAGTGAGATGCAGTGTTTTTCACCATTACAAGTCGGAAACAGCGATATCTAATGTGAAAGCGCATAAAACC
>WOVY01012439.1:0-49855 GCA_013436015.1 Rhipicephalus annulatus
TTACAAGTCGGAACTGCGACATCTAATGTGAAAGCGCATAAAACCATCGTCATGTTGCAGAAAGCATTGTCAAGTAGCGAGTAAACGTTTTCTAACGATAGAATTGCGAAAGTTAGGTTAGGTGGGTTATGTTAGTTTAAAGCTATGTAGCATCGTGAAACCACCAAACGACCACATCTACGACATAGCGTTGTTTTGTTAGCGATTACGAACTGCGATAGCGAAGTATTGTGGAAAGCCTCACAACACGTCGTGAACTAGCCAAATAAGTAGTGCGTCTCGTACCGTTACAAGTTGCGAAACTGCTATATTGTGATATTCTCAGTGAAAGCGCCATGCAAGCATCGTGAAAGACCTTAAATAACGATATCATTTAGCGAGATACAACATTTTTTTACTGTACTACGTTGGTGAAAAACTGTGAGGTCATGCAGAATGTCGTATTTGGTGGAGCGAAACAGTGTAACAGAGCGTTAATTAGATAGAAGTGCGAAGGTTAAGTTAGGTTAAGTTATGAAGCGTTGTAAAACCGCATTAAGCAATGTCAGCTATTGAGATGCAGAGTTTTTTCACCATTACAAGTCGGAAACTGCGACATCTAATGTGAAAGCACATGAAACTGTCGTAATGTTGCAGAAAGCATTGTAAAGTAGCGAGTAAAACGTTTTCTAACGATAGAATTGCGAAGGTTAGGTTAGGTTGGGTTATGTTAGTTTAAGCTAGGTAGCATAGTGAAACCACCGAAAACGACCTCATCTAACGAGATAGTGTTGTTTTGTTGCGAGTAAAAAAACTGCGATAGGTGAAATATTGTGAAAGCAAACAACACGGCGTGATCTAGCCAGATAGTGCGCCTTGTACCGTTACAAGTGCGAAACTGCTATATTGTGATATTCTCATGAAAGCGCATGTAAGCATCGTGAAACCCTAAATACAATGTCATTGAGCGAGATGCAGCGTTCTGTACTGTCCTAAGTTGGTGAAAAACTGTGAGGGCATGCAAATATCGTAATTGTGAACAAAACAGCCTAACAGGGCGTTTTGAGATACAAGTGGGAAGGTTAGGTTAGTTCAAGTCATGAAGCATCATAAAACCGCATTAAACAATGTTAGCTATTGAGATGTAGTGTTTTTAACCATTACAAGTCAGAAACTGCGACATCTAATGTTAAAGCGCATAAAACCGTCGTAATGTTGCAGAAAGCATTGTCAAGTAGCGAGTAAAACGTTTTCTAACGATAGAATTGCGAAGGTTAGGTTAGGTTGGGTTATGTTAGTTTAAGCTAGGTAGCGTCGTGAAACCACCAAAAACGACCTCATCTAACGAGATAGTGTTGTTTTGTTAAGATTACGAAACTGCGATAGCTGAAATATTGTGAAAGCACACAACACGGCGTGAACTAGCCAGATAGCGCGTCTTGTACCGTTACAAGTGCGAAACTGCTATATTGTGATATTTCGTGAAAGCGCATGCAAGCATCGTGAAACCTTAAATAAAGATGTCATTTAGCGAGTTACAGCGTTCTGTACTGTACTAAGTTGGTGAAAAACTGCGAAGTCATGCAATTATCGTAATTGTGAGCGAAACAGTGTAACAGAGCGTTTATTAGATAGAAGTGCGAAGGTTAGGTTAGGTTATGAAGCGCTGTAAAACAGCATTAAGCAATGTCAGCCATAGAGATGCAGTGTTTTCACCGATACAAGTCGGAAACTGCGACATATGATGTGAAAGCGCATAAAACCGTCATAATGTTGCAGAAAGCATTGTAAAGCAGCGACTAAAACGTTTTCTAACGATAGAATTGCGAAGGTTAGGTTAGGTTGGGTTATGTTTGTTTAAGCTAGGTAGCGTCGTGAAACCATCAAAAATGACTTCATCTAACGAGATAGTGTTGTTTTGTTGCGAGTACAAAACTGTGATAGCTGAAATATTGTGAAAGCACATAACACGGCGTGAACTAGCCAGATAGTGCGTCTTGTACCGTTACAGTTGCGAAACTGCTATATTGTGATATTCTCGTAAAAGCGCATGCAGGCATCGTGAAACCTTAAATAACGATGTCATTTAGCGAGATACAGCGAGATACAGATACAGATACAGATACTGTACTAAGTTGGTGAAAAACTGTGAGGTCATGCAAATATATTAATTGTAAACGAAACAGTGTAACAGAGCCTTTTACGTACAAGTGCGAAGGTTAGGTTAGGCCAAGTCATGAAGCATCATAAAACCGCATTAAACAATGTTAGCTATTGAGATGCAGTGTTTTTCACCATTACAAGTCGGAAACTGCGACATCTAATGTGAAAGCGCACAAAACCGTCGTAATGTTGCAGAAAAGCATTGTAAAGTAGCGAGTAAAACGTTTTCTAACGATAGAACTGCGAAGGTTAGGTTAGGTTGGGTTATGTTAGTTTAAGCTAGGTAGCGTCAAGAAACCACCAATAACGACTTCATCTAACGAGTTAGTGTTGTTTTGTTGCGAGTAAAAAACTGCGATAGGCTGAAATATTGTGAAAGCAAACAACACGGCGTGAACTAGCCAGATAGTGCATCTTGTACCGTTACAAGTGCGAAACTGCTATATTGTGATATTCTCGTGAAAGCGCATGCAAGCATCGTGAAACCCTAAATAACAATGTCATTGAGCGAGATGCAGCGTTCTGTACTGTCCTAAGTTGGTGAAAAACTGTGAGGGCATGCAAATATCGTAATTGTGAACAAAACAGCCTAACAGGGCGTTTTAGATACAAGTGGGAAGGTTAGGTTAGTTCAAGTCATGAAGCATCATAAAACCACATTAAACAATGTTAGCTATTGAGATGCAGTGTTTTTCACCATTACAAGTCGGAAACTGCGACATCTAATGTTAAAGCGCATAAAACCGTCGTAATGTTGCAGAAAGCATTGTCAAGCAGCGAGTAAAACGTTTTCTAACGATAGAATTGCGAAGGTTAGGTTAGGTTCGGGTTATGTTAGTTTAAGCTAGGTAGCGTCGCGAAACCACCAAAAACGACCTCATCTAGGGAGATAGTGTTGTTTTGTTGCGAGTACGAAACTGTGATAGCTCAAATATTGTGAAAGCACACAACACGGCGTGAACTAGCCAGATAGTGCGTCTTGTACCGTTACAAGTGCGAAACTGCTATATTGTGATATTCTCGTGAAAGCGCATGCAAGCATCGTGAAACCCTAAATAACGATGTCATTGAGCGAGATACAGCGTTCTGTACTGTCCTAAGTTGGTGAAAAACTGTGAGGTCATGCAAATATCGTAATTGTGAAGCGAAACAGTGTAACAGAGGCGTTTTTAGATACAAGTGGGAAGGTTAGGTTAGTTCAAGTCATGAAGCATCATAAAACCGCATTAAACAATGTTAGCTATTGAGATGCAGTGTTTTTCACCATTACAAGTCGGAAACTGCGACATCTAATGTGAAAGCGCATAAAACCGTCGTAATGTTGCAGAAAGCATTGTAAAGTAGCGAGTAAAACGTTTTCTAACGATAGAATTGCGAAGGTTAGGTTAGGTTGGGTTATGTTAGTTTAAGCTAGGTAGCGTCAGGAAACCACCAATAACGACCTTCATCTAACGAGATTAGTGTTGTTTTGTTGCGAGTAAAAAACTGCGATAGCTGAAATATTGTGAAAGCAAACAACACGGCGTGAACTAGCCAGATAGTGCGTCTTGTACCGTTACAAGTGCGAAACTGCTATATTGTGATATTCTCGTGAAAGCGCATGCAAGCATCGTGAAACCTTAAATAACGATGTCATTTAGCGAGATACAGCGTTCTGTACTGTACTAAGTTGGTGAAAAACTGTGAGGTCATGCAAATATCGTAATTGTGAACGAAACAGTGTAACAGAGGCGTTTTAGATACAAGTGCGAAGGTTAGGTTAGTTCAAGTCATGAAGCATCATAAAACCGCATTAAACAATGTTAGCTATTGAGATGCAGTGTTTTTCACCATTACAAGTCGGAAACTGCGACATCTAATGTGAAAGCGCATAAAACCAGTCGTAATGTTGCAGAAAGCATTGTAAAGTAGCGAGTAAAACGTTTTCTAACGATAGAATTGCGAAGGTTAGGTTAGGTTGGGTTATGTTAGTTTAAGCTAGGTAGCGTCAGTGAAACCACCAAAAACGACCTCATCTAACGAGATAGTGTTGTTTTGTTGCGAGTAAAAAACTGCGATAGGTGAAATATTGTGAAAGCAAACAACACGGCGTGAACTAGCCAGATAGTGCGTCTTGTACCGTTACAAGTGCGAAACTGCTATATTGTGATATTCTCAGTGAAAGCGCATGCAAGCATCGTGAAACCCTAAATAACGATGTCATTGAGCGAGATACAGCGTTCTGTACTGTCCTAAGTTGGTGAAAAACTGTGAGGTCATGCAAATATCGTAATTGTGAACGAAAACAGCCTAACAGGGCGTTTTTAGATACAAGTGGGAAGGTTAGGTTAGTTCAAGTCATGAAGCATCATAAAACCGCATTAAACAATGTTAGCTATTGAGATGCAGTGTTTTTCACCATTACAAGTCGGAAACTGCGACATCTAATGTGAAAGCGCATAAAACCGTCGTAATGTTGCAGAAAGCATTGTAAAGTAGCGAGTAAAACGTTTTCTAACGATAGAATTGCGAAGGTTAGGTTAGGTTGGGTTATGTTAGTTTAAGCTAGGTAGCGTCGTGAAACCACCAAAAACGACCTCATCTAACGAGATAGTGTTGTTTTGTTGCGAGTACGAAACTGCGATAGCTGAAATATTGTGAAAGCACACAACACGGCGTGAACTAGCCAGATAGTGCGTCTTGTACCGTTACAAGTGCGAAACTGCTATATTGTGATATTCTCGTGAAAGCGCATGCAAGCATCGTGAAACCTTAAATAACGATGTCATTGAGCGAGATACAGCGTTCTGTACTGTCCTAAGTTGGTGAAAAACTGTGAGGTCATGCAAATATCGTAATTGTGAACGAAACAGTCGTAACAGGGCGTTTTTAGATACAAGTGGAAGGTTAGGTTAGTTCAAGTTATGAAGCATCATAAAACCGCATTAAACAATGTTAGCTATTGAGATGCAGTGTTTTTCACCATTACAAGTCGGAAACTGCGACATCTAATGTGAAAGCGCATAAAACCGTCGTAATGTTGCAGAAAGCATTGTAAAGTAGCGAGTAAAACGTTTTCTAACGATAGAATTGCGAAGGTTAGGTTAGGTTGGGTTATGTTAGTTTAAGCTAGGTAGCGTCGTGAAACCACCAAAAACGACCTCATCTAACGAGATAGTGTTGTTTTGTTGCGAGTAAAAAACTGCGATAGGTGAAATATTGTGAAAGCACACAACACGGCGTGAACTAGCCAGATAGTGCGTCTTGTACCGTTACAAGTGCGAAACTGCTATATTGTGATATTCTCATGAAAGCGCATGCAAGCATCGTGAAACCTAAATAACGATGTCATTGAGCGAGATACAGCGTTCTGTACTGTCCTAAGTTGGTGAAAAACTGTGAGGTCATGCAAATATCGTAATTGTGAACGAAACAGCTGTAACAGGGCGTTTTTAGATACAAGTGGAAGGTTAGGTTAGTTCAAGTCATGAAGCATTCATAAAACCGCATTAAACAATGTTAGCTATTGAGATGCAGTGTTTTTCACCATTACAAGTCGGAAACTGCGACATCTAATGTGAAAGCGCATAAAACCGTCGTAATGTTGCAGAAAGCATTGTCAAGTAGCGAGTAAAACGTTTTCTAACGATAGAATTGCGAAGGTTAGGTTAGGTTGGGTTATGTTAGTTTAAGCTAGGTAGCGTCGTGAAACCACCAAAAACGACCTCATCTAACGAGATAGTGTTGTTTTGTTGCGAGTACAAAACTGCGATAGCTGAAATATTGTGAAAGCACACAACACGGCGTGAACTAGCCAGATAGTGCGTCTTGTACCGTTACAAGTGCGAAACTGCTATATTGTGATATTCTCGTGAAAGCGCATGCAAGCATCGTGAAACCTTAAATAACGATGTCATTTAGTGAGATACAGCGTTCTGTACTGTACTAAGTTGGTGAAAAACTGTGAGGTCATGCAAATATCGTAATTGTGAGCGAAACAGTGTAACAGAGCGTTTATTAGATAGAAGTGCGAAGGTTAGGTTAGGTTAAGTATGAAGCGTTGTAAAACCGCATTAAAGCAATGTCAGCTATTGAGATGCAGTGTTTTTCACCATTACAAGTCGGAAACTGCGACATATAATGTGAAAGCGCATAAAACCGTCGTAATGTTGCAGAAAGCATTGTAAAGCAGCGAGTAAAACGTTTTCTAACGATAGAATTGCGAAGGTTAGGTTAGGTTGGGTTATGTTAGTTTAAGCTAGGTAGCGTCGTGAAACCATCAAAAACTGACCTCATCTAACGAGATAGTGTTGTTTTGTTGCGAGTACAAAACTGTGATAGCTGAAATATTGTGAAAGCACACAACACGGCGTGAACTAGCCAGATAGTGCGTCTTGTACCGTTACAGTTGCGAAACTGCTATATTGTGATATTCTCGTAAAAGCGCATGCAGGCATCGTGAAACCTTAAATAACGATGTCATTTAGCGAGATACAGCGAGATACAGATACAGATACAGATACTGTACTAAGTTGGTGAAAAACTGTGAGGTCATGCAAATATATTAATTGTAAACGAAACAGTGTAACAGAGCCTTTTACGTACAAGTGCGAAGGTTAGGTTAGGCCAAGTCATGAAGCATCATAAAACCGCATTAAACAATGTTAGCTATTGAGATGCAGTGTTTTTCACCATTACAAGTCGGAAACTGCGACATCTAATGTGAAAGCGCACAAAACCGTCGTAATGTTGCAGAAAGCATTGTAAAGTAGCGAGTAAAACGTTTTCTAACGATAGAACTGCGAAGGTTAGGTTAGGTTGGGTTATGTTAGTTTAAGCTAGGTAGCGTCAAGAAACCACCAATAACGACTTCATCTAACGAGTTAGTGTTGTTTTGTTGCGAGTAAAAAACTGCGATAGGTGAAATATTGTGAAAGCAAACAACACGGCGTGAACTAGCCAGATAGTGCGTCTTGTACCGTTACAAGTGCGAAACTGCTATATTGTGATATTCTCGTGAAAGCGCATGCAAGCATCGTGAAACCTTAAATAACGATGTTATTTAGTGAGATACAGCGTTCTGTACTGTACTAAGTTGGTGAAAAACTGTGAGGTCATGCAAATATCGTAATTGTGAGCGAAAAAGTGTAACAGAGCGTTTATTAGATAGAAGTGCGAAGGTTAGGTTAGGTTAAGTTATGAAGCGTTGTAAAACCGCATTAAACAATGTTAGCTATTGAGATGCAGTGTTTTTCACCATTACAAGTCGGAAACTGCGACATCTAATGTGAAAGCGCATAAAACCGTCGTAATGTTGCAGAAAGCATTGTCAAGTAGCGAGTAAAACGTTTTCTAACGATAGAATTGCGAAGGTTAGGTTAGGTTGGGTTATGTTAGTTTAAGCTAGGTAGCGTCAAGAAACCACCAATAACGACTTCATCTAACGAGTTAGTGTTGTTTTGTTGCGAGTAAAAAACTGCGATAGGCTGAAATATTGTGAAAGCAAACAACACGGCGTGAACTAGCCAGATAGTGCGTCTTGTACCGTTACAAGTGCGAAACTGCTATATTGTGATATTCTCGTGAAAGCGCATGCAAGCATCGTGAAACCTTAAATAACGATGTTATTTAGTGAGATACAGCGTTCTGTACTGTACTAAGTTGGTGAAAAACTGTGAGGTCATGCAAATATCGTAATTGTGAGCGAAAAAGTGTAACAGAGCGTTTTTAGATACAAGTGCGAAGGTTAGGTTAGGTTCAAGTCATGAAGCATCATAAAACCGCATTAAACAATGTTAGCTATTGAGATGCAGTGTTTTTCACCATTACAAGTCGGAAACTGCGACATCTAATGTGAAAGCGCATAAAACCGTCGTAATGTTGCAGAAAGCATTGTAAAGTAGCGAGTAAAACGTTTTCTAACGATAGAACTGCGAAGGTTAGGTTAGGTTGGGTTATGTTAGTTTAAGCTAGGTAGCGTCAGGAAACCACCAATAACGACCTTCATCTAACGAGTTAGTGTTGTTTTGTTGCGAGTAAAAAACTGCGATAGGCTGAAATATTGTGAAAGCAAACAACACGGCGTGAACTAGCCAGATAGTGCGTCTTGTACCGTTACAAGTGCGAAACTGCTATATTGTGATATTCTCGTGAAAGCGCATGCAAGCATCGTGAAACCTTAAATAACGATGTCATTTAGCGAGATACAGCGTTCTGTACTGTACTAAGTTGGTGAAAAACTGTGAGGTCATGCAAATATCGTAATTGTGAGCGAAAACAGTGTAACAGAGCGTTTTTAGATAGAAGTGCGAAGGTTAGGTTAGTTCAAGTTATGAAGCATTCATAAAACCGCATTAAACAATGTTAGCTATTGAGATGCAGTGTTTTTCACCATTACAAGTCGGAAACTGCGACATATAATGTGAAAGCGCATAAAACCGTCGTAATGTTGCAGAAAGCATTGTAAAGTAGCGAGTAAAACGTTTTCTAACGATAGAATTGCGAAGGTTAGGTTAGGTTGGGTTATGTTAGTTTAAGCTAGGTAGCGTCGTGAAACCACCAAAAACGACCTCATCTAACGAGATAGTGTTGTTTTGTTGCGAGTAAAAAACTGCGATAGCTGAAATATTGTGAAAGCAACAACACGGCGTGAACTAGCCAGATAGTGCGTCTTGTACCGTTACAAGTGCGAAACTGCTATATTGTGATATTCTCGTGAAAGCGCATGCAAGCATCGTGAAACCTAAATAACGATGTCATTGAGCGAGATACAGCGTTCTGTACTGTCCTAAGTTGGTGAAAAACTGTGAGGTCATGCAAATATCGTAATTGTGAACGAAACAGCTAACAGGGCGTTTTTAGATACAAGTGGAAGGTTAGGTTAGGTTAAGTTATGAAGCATCATAAAACCGCATTAAACAATGTTAGCTATTGAGATGCAGTGTTTTTCACCATTACAAGTCGGAAACTGCGACATCTAATGTGAAAGCGCATAAAACCGTCGTAATGTTGCAGAAAGCATTGTAAAGTAGCGAGTAAAACGTTTTCTAACGATAGAATTGCGAAGGTTAGGTTAGGTTGGGTTATGTTAGTTTAAGCTAGGTAGCGTCGTGAAACCACCAAAAACGACCTCATCTAACGAGATAGTGTTGTTTTGTTGCGAGTACAAAACTGCGATAGCTGAAATATTGTGAAAGCACACAACACGGCGTGAACTAGCCAGATAGTGCGTCTTGTACCGTTACAAGTGCGAAACTGCTATATTGTGATATTCTCGTGAAAGCGCATGCAAGCATCGTGAAACCTTAAATAACGATGTCATTTAGCGAGATACAGCGTTCTGTACTGTACTAAGTTGGTGAAAAACTGTGAGGTCATGCAAATATCGTAATTGTGAAGCGAAACAGTGTAACAGAGCGTTTTAGATACAAGTGCGAAGGTTAGGTTAGGTCAGTATGAAGCATTATAAAACCGCATTAAGCAATGTCAGCTATTGAGATGCAGTGTTTTTCACCATTACAAGTCGGAAACTGCGACATCTAATGTGAAAGCGCATAAAACCGTCGTAATGTTGCAGAAAGCATTGTAAAGTAGCGAGTAAAACGTTTTCTAACGATAGAATTGCGAAGGTTAGGTTAGGTTGGGTTATGTTAGTTTAAGCTAGGTAGCGTCGTGAAACCACCAAAAACGACCTCATCTAACGAGATAGTGTTGTTTTGTTGCGAGTACAAAACTGCGATAGCTGAAATATTGTGAAAGCACACAACACGGCGTGAACTAGCCAGATAGTGCGTCTTGTACCGTTACAAGTGCGAAACTGCTATATTGTGATATTCTCGTGAAAGCGCATGCAAGCATCGTGAAACCTTAAATAACGATGTCATTTAGCGAGATACAGCGTTCTGTACTGTACTAAGTTGGTGAAAAACTGTGAGGTCATGCAAATATCGTAATTGTGAGCGAAAAAGTGTAACAGAGCGTTTATTAGATAGAAGTGCGAAGGTTAGGTTAGGTTAAGTTATGAAGCGTTGTAAAACCGCATTAAACAATGTCAGCTATTGAGATGCAGTGTTTTTCACCATTACAAGTCGGAAACTGCGACATCTAATGTGAAAGCGCATAAAACCGTCGTAATGTTGCAGAAAGCATTGTAAAGTAGCGAGTAAAACGTTTTCTAACGATAGAATTGCGAAGGTTAGGTTAGGTTGGGTTATGTTAGTTTAAGCTAGGTAGCGTCGTGAAACCACCAAAAACGACCTCATCTAACGAGATAGTGTTGTTTTGTTGCGAGTACAAAACTGCGATAGGCTGAAATATTGTGAAAGCACACAACACGGCGTGAACTAGCCAGATAGTGCGTCTTGTACCGTTACAAGTGCGAAACTGCTATATTGTGATATTCTCGTGAAAGCGCATGCAAGCATCGTGAAACCTTAAATAACGATGTCATTTAGCGAGATACAGCGTTCTGTACTGTACTAAGTTGGTGAAAAACTGTGAGGTCATGCAAATATCGTAATTGTGAGCGAAACAGTGTAACAGAGCGTTTATTAGATA
Source organism: Rhipicephalus annulatus (assembly GCA_013436015.1). Classification (NCBI taxonomy): domain Eukaryota; kingdom Metazoa; phylum Arthropoda; class Arachnida; order Ixodida; family Ixodidae; genus Rhipicephalus; species Rhipicephalus annulatus. The sequence goes on from WOVY01012439.1 coordinate 10,678, forward strand.
GAAGTGCGAAGGTTAGGTTAGGTTCAAGTTATGAAGCGTCAGTAAAACCGCATTAAGCAATGTCAGCTATTGAGATGCAGTGTTTTTCACCATTACAAGTCGGAAACTGCGACATCTAATGTGAAAGCGCATAAACCGTCGTAATGTTGCAGAAAGCATTGTAAAGTAGCGAGTAAAACGTTTTCTAACGATAGAATTGCGAAGGTTAGGTTAGGTTGGGTTATGTTAGTTTAAGCTAGGTAGCGTCGTGAAACCACCAAAAACGACCTCATCTAACGAGATAGTGTTGTTTTGTTGCGAGTACAAAACTGTGATAGCTGAAATATTGTGAAAGCACACAACACGGCGTGAACTAGCCAGATAGTGCGTCTTGTACCGTTACAAGTGCGAAACTGCTATATTGTGATATTCTCGTGAAAGCGCATGCAAGCATCGTGAAACCTTAAATAACGATGTTATTTAGCGAGATACAGCGTTCTGTACTGTACTAAGTTGGTGAAAAACTGTGAGGTCATGCAAATATCGTAATTGTGAGCGAAACAGTGTAACAGAGCGTTTATTAGATAGAAGTGCGAAGGTTAGGTTAGGTTCAAGTCATGAAGCGTAGTAAAACCGCATTAAAGCAATGTCAGCTATTGAGATGCAGTGTTTTTCACCATTACAAGTCGGAAACTGCGACATCTAATGTGAAAGCGCATAAAACCGTCGTAATGTTGCAGAAAGCATTGTAAAGTAGCGAGTAAAACGTTTTCTAACGATAGAATTGCGAAGGTTAGGTTAGGTTGGGTTATGTTAGTTTAAGCTAGGTAGCGTCGTGAAACCACCAAAAACGACCTCATCTAACGAGATAGTGTTGTTTTGTTGCGAGTACGAAACTGCGATAGCTGAAATATTGTGAAAGCACACAACACGGCGTCGAACTAGCCAGATAGTGCGTCTTGTACCGTTACAAGTGCGAAACTGCTATATTGTGATATTCTCGTGAAAGCGCATGCAAGCATCGTGAAACCTTAAATAACGATGTCATTGAGCGAGATACAGCGTTCTGTACTGTCCTAAGTTGGTGAAAAACTGTGAGGTCATGCAAATATCGTAATTGTGAACGAAAACAGTGCTAACAGGGCGTTTTTAGATACAAGTGGGAAGGTTAGGTTAGTTCAAGTCATGAAGCATCATAAACCGCATTAAACAATGTTAGCTATTGAGATGCAGTGTTTTTCACCATTACAAGTCGGAAACTGCGACATCTAATGTGAAAGCGCATAAAACCGTCGTAATGTTGCAGAAAGCATTGTAAAGTAGCGAGTAAAACGTTTTCTAACGATAGAATTGCGAAGGTTAGGTTAGGTTGGGTTATGTTAGTTTAAGCTAGGTAGCGTCATGAAACCACCAATAACGACTTCATCTAACGAGATTAGTGTTGTTTTGTTGCGAGTAAAAAACTGCGATAGGCTGAAATATTGTGAAAGCAAACAACACGGCGTGAACTAGCCAGATAGTGCGTCTTGTACCGTTACAAGTGCGAAACTGCTATATTGTGATATTCTCGTGAAAGCGCATGCAAGCATCGTGAAACCTTAAATAACGATGTCATTTAGCGAGATACAGCGTTCTGTACTGTACTAAGTTGGTGAAAAACTGTGAGGTCATGCAAATATCGTAATTGTGAGCGAAAAAGTGTAACAGAGCGTTTTTAGATACGAAGTGCGAAGGTTAGGTTAGGTTCAAGTTATGAAGCATTGTAAAACCGCATTAAACAATGTTAGCTATTGAGATGCAGTGTTTTTCACCATTACAAGTCGGAAACTGCGACATATAATGTGAAAGCGCATAAAACCGTCGTAATGTTGCAGAAAGCATTGTAAAGTAGCGAGTAAAACGTTTTCTAACGATAGAATTGCGAAGGTTAGGTTAGGTTGGGTTATGTTAGTTTAAGCTAGGTAGCGTCGTGAAACCACCAAAACGACCTCATCTAACGAGATAGTGTTGTTTTGTTGCGAGTAAAAAACTGCGATAGGCTGAAATATTGTGAAAGCACACAACACGGCGTGAACTAGCCAGATAGTGCGTCTTGTACCGTTACAAGTGCGAAACTGCTATATTGTGATATTCTCGTGAAAGCGCATGCAAGCATCGTGAAACCTTAAATAACGATGTCATTTAGCGAGATACAGCGTTCTGTACTGTACTAAGTTGGTGAAAAACTGTGAGGTCATGCAAATATCGTAATTGTGAGCGAAACAGTGTAACAGAGCGTTTATTAGATAGAAGTGCGAAGGTTAGGTTAGGTTCAAGTATGAAGCGTCGTAAAACCGCATTAAACAATGTTAGCTATTGAGATGCAGTGTTTTTCACCATTACAAGTCGGAAACTGCGACATCTAATGTGAAAGCGCATAAAACCGTCGTAATGTTGCAGAAAGCATTGTAAAGTAGCGAGTAAAACGTTTTCTAACGATAGAATTGCGAAGGTTAGGTTAGGTTGGGTTATGTTAGTTTAAGCTAGGTAGCGTCGTGAAACCACCAAAAACGACCTCATCTAACGAGATAGTGTTGTTTTGTTGCGAGTACGAAACTGCGATAGCTGAAATATTGTGAAAGCACACAACACGGCGTGAACTAGCCAGATAGTGCGTCTTGTACCGTTACAAGTGCGAAACTGCTATATTGTGATATTCTCGTGAAAGCGCATGCAAGCATCGTGAAACCTTAAATAACGATGTCATTTAGCGAGATACAGCGTTCTGTACTGTACTAAGTTGGTGAAAAACTGTGAGGTCATGCAAATATCGTAATTGTGAGCGAAACAGTGTAACAGAGCGTTTTTAGATAGAAGTGCGAAGGTTAGGTTAGGTTAAGTTATGAAGCGTTGTAAAACCGCATTAAGCAATGTCAGCTATTGAGATGCAGTGTTTTTCACCATTACAAGTCGGAAACTGCGACATCTAATGTGAAAGCGCATGAAAACCGTCGTAATGTTGCAGAAAGCATTGTAAAGTAGCGAGTAAAACGTTTTCTAACGATAGAATTGCGAAGGTTAGGTTAGGTTGGGTTATGTTAGTTTAAGCTAGGTAGCGTCGTGAAACCACCAAAAACGACCTCATCTAACGAGATAGTGTTGTTTTGTTGCGAGTAAAAACTGCGATAGGCTGAAATATTGTGAAAGCACAACAACACGGCGTGAACTAGCCAGATAGTGCGTCTTGTACCGTTACAAGTGCGAAACTGCTATATTGTGATATTCTCGTGAAAGCGCATGCAAGCATCGTGAAACCTTAAATAACGATGTCATTTAGCGAGATACAGCGTTCTGTACTGTACTAAGTTGGTGAAAAACTGTGAGGTCATGCAAATATCGTAATTGTGAAGGAAACAGTGTAATAGAGCGTTTTTAGATACAAGTGCGAAGGTTTGGTTAGGTTAAGATATGAACCGTCATAAAACCGCATTAAACGCTGTCACCTAGTGAGATGCAGTGTTTTTCACCATTACAAGTCGGAAACAGCGATATCTAATGTGAAAGCGCATGAAACCGTCGTAATGTTGCAGAAAGCATTGTAAAGTAGCGAGTAAAACGTTTTCTAACGATAGAAGTGTGAAGGTTAGGTTAGGTTAGGTTAGGTTAGTTTAAGCTAGGTAGCGTCGTGAAACCACCAAAAACGACGTCATCTAACGAGATAGTGTTGTTTTATTGCGAGTACGAACCTGCGATAGGTGAAATATTGTGAAAGCACACAAAACGGCATGAACAAGCCAGATACTGCGTCTTGTACCGTTACAAGTGCGAAACTGCTATGAAAGCGCATGCAAGCATCGTGAAACCTTAAAGAACGATGTCATTGAGCGAGATACAGCGTTCTGTACTGTACTAAGTTGGTGAAAAACTGTGAGGTCATGCAAATATCGTAATTGTGAAGGAAACAGTGTAATAGAGCGTTTTTAGATACAAGTGCGAAGGTTTGGTTAGGTTAAGATATGAACCGTCATAAAACCGCATTAAACGCTGTCACCTAGTGAGATGCAGTGTTTTTCACCATTACAAGTCGGAAACAGCGATATCTAATGTGAAAGCGCATGAAACCGTCGTAATGTTGCAGAAAGCATTGTAAAGTAGCGAGTAAAACGTTTTCTAACGATAGAAGTGTGAAGGTTAGGTTAGGTTAGGTTAGGTTAGTTTAAGCTAGGTAGCGTCGTGAAACCACCAAAAACGACGTCATCTAACGAGATAGTGTTGTTTTATTGCGAGTACGAACCTGCGATAGGTGAAATATTGTGAAAGCACACAAAACGGCATGAACAAGCCAGATACTGCGTCTTGTACCGTTACAAGTGCGAAACTGCTATATTGTGATATTCTCGTGAAAGCGCATGCAAGCATCGTGAAACCTTAAATAACGATGTCATTTAGCGAGATACAGCGTTCTGTACTGTACTAAGTTGGTGAAAAACTGTGAGGTCATGCAAATATCGTAATTGTGAGCGAAACAGTGTAACAGAGCGTTTATTAGATAGAAGTGCGAAGGTTAGGTTAGGTTAAGTTATGAAGCGTTGTAAAACCGCATTAAGCAATGTCAGCTATTGAGATGCAGTGTTTTTCACCATTACAAGTCGGAAACTGCGACATATAATGTGAAAGCGCATAAAACCGTCGTAATGTTGCAGAAAGCATTGTAAAGTAGCGAGTAAAACGTTTTCTAACGATAGAATTGCGAAGGTTAGGTTAGGTTGGGTTATGTTAGTTTAAGCTAGGTAGCGTCGTGAAACCACCAAAACGACCTCATCTAACGAGATAGTGTTGTTTTGTTGCGAGTAAAAAACTGCGATAGGCTGAAATATTGTGAAAGCACACAACACGGCGTGAACTAGCCAGATAGTGCGTCTTGTACCGTTACAAGTGCGAAACTGCTATATTGTGATATTCTCGTGAAAGCGCATGCAAGCATCGTGAAACCTTAAATAACGATGTCATTTAGCGAGATACAGCGTTCTGTACTGTACTAAGTTGGTGAAAAACTGTGAGGTCATGCAAATATCGTAATTGTGAGCGAAACAGTGTAACAGAGCGTTTATTAGATAGAAGTGCGAAGGTTAGGTTAGGTTAAGTATGAAGCGTTGTAAAACCGCATTAAAGCAATGTCAGCTATTGAGATGCAGTGTTTTTCACCATTACAAGTCGGAAACTGCGACATCTAATGTGAAAGCGCATAAACCGTCGTAATGTTGCAGAAAGCATTGTAAAGTAGCGAGTAAAACGTTTTCTAACGATAGAATTGCGAAGGTTAGGTTAGGTTGGGTTATGTTAGTTTAAGCTAGGTAGCGTCGTGAAACCACCAAAAACGACGTCATCTAACGAGATAGTGTTGTTTTATTGCGAGTACGAACCTGCGATAGGTGAAATATTGTGAAAGCACACAAAACGGCATGAACAAGCCAGATACTGCGTCTTGTACCGTTACAAGTGCGAAACTGCTATGAAAGCGCATGCAAGCATCGTGAAACCTTAAAGAACGATGTCATTGAGCGAGATACAGCGTTCTGTACTGTACTAAGTTGGTGAAAAACTGTGAGGTCATGCAAATATCGTAATTGTGAAGGAAACAGTGTAATAGAGCGTTTTTAGATACAAGTGCGAAGGTTTGGTTAGGTTAAGATATGAACCGTCATAAAACCGCATTAAACGCTGTCACCTAGTGAGATGCAGTGTTTTTCACCATTACAAGTCGGAAACAGCGATATCTAATGTGAAAGCGCATGAAACCGTCGTAATGTTGCAGAAAGCATTGTAAAGTAGCGAGTAAAACGTTTTCTAACGATAGAAGTGCGAAGGTTAGGTTAGGTTAGGTTAGGTTAGTTTAAGCTAGGTAGCGTCGTGAAACCACCAAAAACGACGTCATCTAACGAGATAGTGTTGTTTTATTGCGAGTACGAACCTGCGATAGGTGAAATATTGTGAAAGCACACAAAACGGCATGAACAAGCCAGATACTGCGTCTTGTACCGTTACAAGTGCGAAACTGCTATGAAAGCGCATGCAAGCATCGTGAAACCTTAAAGAACGATGTCATTGAGCGAGATACAGCGTTCTGTACTGTACTAAGTTGGTGAAAAACTGTGAGGTCATGCAAATATCGTAATTGTGAAGGAAACAGTGTAATAGAGCGTTTTTAGATACAAGTGCGAAGGTTTGGTTAGGTTAAGATTATGAACCGTCATAAAACCGCATTAAACGCTGTCACCTAGTGAGATGCAGTGTTTTTCACCATTACAAGTCGGAAACAGCGATATCTAATGTGAAAGCGCATGAAACCGTCGTAATGTTGCAGAAAGCATTGTAAAGTAGCGAGTAAAACGTTTTCTAACGATAGAAGTGTGAAGGTTAGGTTAGGTTAGGTTAGGTTAGTTTAAGCTAGGTAGCGTCGTGAAACCACCAAAAACGACGTCATCTAACGAGATAGTGTTGTTTTATTGCGAGTACGAACCTGCGATAGGTGAAATATTGTGAAAGCACACAAAACGGCATGAACAAGCCAGATACTGCGTCTTGTACCGTTACAAGTGCGAAACTGCTATGAAAGCGCATGCAAGCATCGTGAAACCTTAAAGAACGATGTCATTGAGCGAGATACAGCGTTCTGTACTGTACTAAGTTGGTGAAAAACTGTGAGGTCATGCAAATATCGTAATTGTGAAGGAAACAGTGTAATAGAGCGTTTTTAGATACAAGTGCGAAGGTTTGGTTAGGTTAAGATATGAACCGTCATAAAACCGCATTAAACGCTGTCACCTAGTGAGATGCAGTGTTTTTCACCATTACAAGTCGGAAACAGCGATATCTAATGTGAAAGCGCATGAAACCGTCGTAATGTTGCAGAAAGCATTGTAAAGTAGCGAGTAAAACGTTTTCTAACGATAGAAGTGTGAAGGTTAGGTTAGGTTAGGTTAGGTTAGTTTAAGCTAGGTAGCGTCGTGAAACCACCAAAAACGACGTCATCTAACGAGATAGTGTTGTTTTATTGCGAGTACGAACCTGCGATAGGTGAAATATTGTGAAAGCACACAAAACGGCATGAACAAGCCAGATACTGCGTCTTGTACCGTTACAAGTGCGAAACTGCTATGAAAGCGCATGCAAGCATCGTGAAACCTTAAAGAACGATGTCATTGAGCGAGATACAGCGTTCTGTACTGTACTAAGTTGGTGAAAAACTGTGAGGTCATGCAAATATCGTAATTGTGAAGGAAACAGTGTAATAGAGCGTTTTAGATACAAGTGCGAAGGTTTAGGTTAGGTTAAGATATGAAGCGTCATAAAACCGCATTAAACGATGTCAGCCTAGTGAGATGCAGTGTTTTTCACCATTACAAGTCGGAAACTGCGATATCTAATGTGAAAGCGCATGAAACCGTCGTAATGTTGCAGAAAGCATTGTAAAGTAGCGAGTAAAACGTTTTCTAACGATAGAAGTGCGAAGGTTAGGTTAGGTTAGGTTAGGTTAGTTTAAGCTAGGTAGCGTCGTGAAACCACCAAAAACGACGTCATCTAACGAGATAGTGTTGTTTATTGCGAGTACGAAACCTGCGATAGGTGAAATATTGTGAAAGCACACAAAACGGCATGAACTAGCCAGATAGTGCGTCTTGTACCGTTACAAGTGCGAAACTGCTATGAAAGCGCATGCAAGCATCGTGAAACCTTAAAGAACGATGTCATTGAGCGAGATACAGCGTTCTGTACTGTACTAAGTTGGTGAAAAACTGTGAGGTCATGCAAATATCGTAATTGTGAGCGAAACAGTGTAACAGAGCGTTTTTAGATACAAGTGCGAAGGTTAGGTTAGGTTAAGTATGAAGCGTCATAAAACCGCATTAAACATGTCAGCTATTGAGATGCAGTGTTTTTCACCATTACAAGTCGGAAACTGCGACATCTAATGTGAAAGCGCATGAAACCGTCGTAATGTTGCAGAAAGCATTGTAAAGTAGCGAGTAAAACGTTTTCTAACGATAGAATTGCGAAGGTTAGGTTAGGTTGGGTTATGTTAGTTTAAGCTAGGTAGCGTCGTGAAACCACCAAAAACGACCTCATCTAACGAGATAGTGTTGTTTTGTTGCGAGTACGAAACTGCGATAGGTGAAATATTGTGAAAGCACACAACACGGCGTGAACTAGCCAGATAGTGCGTCTTGTACCGTTACAAGTGCGAAACTGCTATATTGTGATATTCTCGTGAAAGCGCATGCAAGCATCGTGAAACCTTAAATAACGATGTCATTGAGCGAGATACAGCGTTCTGTACTGTACTAAGTTGGTGAAAAACTGTGAGGTCATGCAAATATCGTAATTGTGAAGCGAAACAGTGTAACAGAGCGTTTTTAGATACAAGTGCGAAGGTTAGGTTAGGTTAAGTATGAAGCGTCATAAAACCGCATTAAACAATGTCAGCTATTGAGATGCAGTGTTTTTCACCATTACAAGTCGGAAACTGCGACATCTAATGTGAAAGCGCATGAAACCGTCGTAATGTTGCAGAAAGCATTGTAAAGTAGCGAGTAAAACGTTTTCTAACGATAGAATTGCGAAGGTTAGGTTAGGTTGGGTTATGTTAGTTTAAGCTAGGTAGCGTCGTGAAACCACCAAAAACGACCTCATCTAACGAGATAGTGTTGTTTTGTTGCGAGTACGAAACTGCGATAGGTGAAATATTGTGAAAGCACACAACACGGCGTGAACTAGCCAGATAGCTGCGTCTTGTACCGTTACAAGTGCGAAACTGCTATTGTGATATTCTCGTGAAAGCGCATGCAAGCATCGTGAAACCTTAAATAACGATGTCATTGAGCGAGATACAGCGTTCTGTACTGTACTAAGTTGGTGAAAAACTGTGAGGTCATGCAAATATCGTAATTGTGAAGCGAAACAGTGTAACAGAGCGTTTATTAGATACAAGTGCGAAGGTTAGGTTAGGTTAAGTTATGAAGCGTCTGTAAAACCGCATTAAAGCATGTCAGCTATTGAGATGCAGTGTTTTTCACCATTACAAGTCGGAAACTGCGACATCTAATGTGAAAGCGCATGAAACCGTCGTAATGTTGCAGAAAGCATTGTAAAGTAGCGAGTAAAACGTTTTCTAACGATAGAATTGCGAAGGTTAGGTTAGGTTGGGTTATGTTAGTTTAAGCTAGGTAGCGTCGTGAAACCACCAAAAACGACTTCATCTAACGAGATAGTGTTGTTTTATTGCGAGTACGAACCTGCGATAGGTGAAATATTGTGAAAGCACACAAAACGGCATGAACAAGCCAGATACTGCGTCTTGTACCGTTACAAGTGCGAAACTGCTATGAAAGCGCATGCAAGCATCGTGAAACCTTAAAGAACGATGTCATTGAGCGAGATACAGCGTTCTGTACTGTACTAAGTTGGTGAAAAACTGTGAGGTCATGCAAATATCGTAATTGTGAAGGAAACAGTGTAATAGAGCGTTTTTAGATACAAGTGCGAAGGTTGGTTAGGTTAAGATATGAACCGTCATAAAACCGCATTAAACGCTGTCACCTAGTGAGATGCAGTGTTTTTCACCATTACAAGTCGGAAACAGCGATATCTAATGTGAAAGCGCATGAAACCGTCGTAATGTTGCAGAAAGCATTGTAAAGTAGCGAGTAAAACGTTTTCTAACGATAGAAGTGTGAAGGTTAGGTTAGGTTAGGTTAGGTTAGGTTAAGCTAGGTAGCGTCGTGAAACCACCAAAAACGACGTCATCTAACGAGATAGTGTTGTTTTAGTTGCGAGTACGAACCTGCGATAGTGAAATATTGTGAAAGCACACAAAACGGCATGAACAAGCCAGATACTGCGTCTTGTACCGTTACAAGTGCGAAACTGCTATGAAAGCGCATGCAAGCATCGTGAAACCTTAAAGAACGATGTCATTGAGCGAGATACAGCGTTCTGTACTGTACTAAGTTGGTGAAAAACTGTGAGGTCATGCAAATATCGTAATTGTGAAGGAAACAGTGTAATAGAGCGTTTTTAGATACAAGTGCGAAGGTTTGGTTAGGTTAAGATATGAACCGTCATAAAACCGCATTAAACGATGTCACCTAGTGAGATGCAGTGTTTTTCACCATTACAAGTCGGAAACGCGATATCTAATGTGAAAGCGCATGAAACCGTCGTAATGTTGCAGAAAGCATTGTAAAGTAGCGAGTAAAACGTTTTCTAACGATAGAAGTGCGAAGGTTAGGTTAGGTTAGGTTAGGTTAGTTAAGCTAGGTAGCGTCGTGAAACCACCAAAAACGACGTCATCTAACGAGATAGTGTTGTTTTATTGCGAGTACGAACCTGCGATAGGTGAAATATTGTGAAAGCACACAAAACGGCATGAACAAGCCAGATACTGCGTCTTGTACCGTTACAAGTGCGAAACTGCTATGAAAGCGCATGCAAGCATCGTGAAACCTTAAAGAACGATGTCATTGAGCGAGATACAGCGTTCTGTACTGTACTAAGTTGGTGAAAAACTGTGAGGTCATGCAAATATCGTAATTGTGAAGGAAACAGTGTAATAGAGCGTTTTTAGATACAAGTGCGAAGGTTTGGTTAGGTTAAGATATGAACCGTCATAAAACCGCATTAAACGCTGTCACCTAGTGAGATGCAGTGTTTTTCACCATTACAAGTCGGAAACAGCGATATCTAATGTGAAAGCGCATGAAACCGTCGTAATGTTGCAGAAAGCATTGTAAAGTAGCGAGTAAAACGTTTTCTAACGATAGAAGTGCGAAGGTTAGGTTAGGTTAGGTTAGGTTAGTTTAAGCTAGGTAGCGTCGTGAAACCACCAAAAACGACGTCATCTAACGAGATAGTGTTGTTTTATTGCGAGTACGAACCTGCGATAGGTGAAATATTGTGAAAGCACACAAAACGGCATGAACAAGCCAGATACTGCGTCTTGTACCGTTACAAGTGCGAAACTGCTATGAAAGCGCATGCAAGCATCGTGAAACCTTAAAGAACGATGTCATTGAGCGAGATACAGCGTTCTGTACTGTACTAAGTTGGTGAAAAACTGTGAGGTCATGCAAATATCGTAATTGTGAAGGAAACAGTGTAATAGAGCGTTTTTAGATACAAGTGCGAAGGTTTGGTTAGGTTAAGTATGAAGCCGTCATAAAACCGCATTAAACAATGTCAGCTATTGAGATGCAGTGTTTTTCACCATTACAAGTCGGAAACTGCGACATCTAATGTGAAAGCGCATGAAACCGTCGTAATGTTGCAGAAAGCATTGTAAAGTAGCGAGTAAAACGTTTTCTAACGATAGAATTGCGAAGGTTAGGTTAGGTTGGGTTATGTTAGTTTAAGCTAGGTAGCGTCGTGAAACCACCAAAAACGACCTCATCTAACGAGATAGTGTTGTTTTGTTGCGAGTACGAAACTGCGATAGCTGAAATATTGTGAAAGCACACAACACGGCAGTGAACTAGCCAGATAGTGCGTCTTGTACCGTTACAAGTGCGAAACTGCTATATTGTGATATTCTCGTGAAAGCGCATGCAAGCATCGTGAAACCTTAAATAACGATGTCATTTAGCGAGATACAGCGTTCTGTACTGTACTAAGTTGGTGAAAAACTGTGAGGTCATGCAAATATCGTAATTGTGAAGGAAACAGTGTAATAGAGCGTTTTTAGATACAAGTGCGAAGGTTTGGTTAGGTTAAGATATGAACCGTCATAAAACCGCATTAAACGCTGTCACCTAGTGAGATGCAGTGTTTTTCACCATTACAAGTCGGAAACAGCGATATCTAATGTGAAAGCGCATGAAACCGTCGTAATGTTGCAGAAAGCATTGTAAAGTAGCGAGTAAAACGTTTTCTAACGATAGAAGTGCGAAGGTTAGGTTAGGTTAGGTTAGGTTAGTTTAAGCTAGGTAGCGTCGTGAAACCACCAAAAACGACGTCATCTAACGAGATAGTGTTGTTTTATTGCGAGTACGAACCTGCGATAGGTGAAATATTGTGAAAGCACACAAAACGGCATGAACAAGCCAGATACTGCGTCTTGTACCGTTACAAGTGCGAAACTGCTATGAAAGCGCATGCAAGCATCGTGAAACCTTAAAGAACGATGTCATTGAGCGAGATACAGCGTTCTGTACTGTACTAAGTTGGTGAAAAACTGTGAGGTCATGCAAATATCGTAATTGTGAAGGAAACAGTGTAATAGAGCGTTTTTAGATACAAGTGCGAAGGTTTGGTTAGGTTAAGATATGAACCGTCATAAAACCGCATTAAACGCTGTCACCTAGTGAGATGCAGTGTTTTTCACCATTACAAGTCGGAAACAGCGATATCTAATGTGAAAGCGCATGAAACCGTCGTAATGTTGCAGAAAGCATTGTAAAGTAGCGAGTAAAACGTTTTCTAACGATAGAAGTGTGAAGGTTAGGTTAGGTTAGGTTAGGTTAGTTTAAGCTAGGTAGCGTCGTGAAACCACCAAAAACGACGTCATCTAACGAGATAGTGTTGTTTTATTGCGAGTACGAACCTGCGATAGGTGAAATATTGTGAAAGCACACAAAACGGCATGAACAAGCCAGATACTGCGTCTTGTACCGTTACAAGTGCGAAACTGCTATGAAAGCGCATGCAAGCATCGTGAAACCTTAAAGAACGATGTCATTGAGCGAGATACAGCGTTCTGTACTGTACTAAGTTGGTGAAAAACTGTGAGGTCATGCAAATATCGTAATTGTGAAGGAAACAGTGTAATAGAGCGTTTTTAGATACAAGTGCGAAGGTTTGGTTAGGTTAAGATATGAACCGTCATAAAACCGCATTAAACGCTGTCACCTAGTGAGATGCAGTGTTTTTCACCATTACAAGTCGGAAACAGCGATATCTAATGTGAAAGCGCATGAAACCGTCGTAATGTTGCAGAAAGCATTGTAAAGTAGCGAGTAAAACGTTTTCTAACGATAGAAGTGCGAAGGTTAGGTTAGGTTAGGTTAGGTTAGTTTAAGCTAGGTAGCGTCGTGAAACCACCAAAAACGACGTCATCTAACGAGATAGTGTTGTTTTATTGCGAGTACGAACCTGCGATAGGTGAAATATTGTGAAAGCACACAAAACGGCATGAACAAGCCAGATACTGCGTCTTGTACCGTTACAAGTGCGAAACTGCTATGAAAGCGCATGCAAGCATCGTGAAACCTTAAAGAACGATGTCATTGAGCGAGATACAGCGTTCTGTACTGTACTAAGTTGGTGAAAAACTGTGAGGTCATGCAAATATCGTAATTGTGAAGGAAACAGTGTAATAGAGCGTTTTTAGATACAAGTGCGAAGGTTTGGTTAGGTTAAGATATGAACCGTCATAAAACCGCATTAAACGCTGTCACCTAGTGAGATGCAGTGTTTTTCACCATTACAAGTCGGAAACAGCGATATCTAATGTGAAAGCGCATGAAACCGTCGTAATGTTGCAGAAAGCATTGTAAAGTAGCGAGTAAAACGTTTTCTAACGATAGAAGTGCGAAGGTTAGGTTAGGTTAGGTTAGGTTAGTTTAAGCTAGGTAGCGTCGTGAAACCACCAAAAACGACGTCATCTAACGAGATAGTGTTGTTTTATTGCGAGTACGAACCTGCGATAGGTGAAATATTGTGAAAGCACACAAAACGGCATGAACAAGCCAGATACTGCGTCTTGTACCGTTACAAGTGCGAAACTGCTATGAAAGCGCATGCAAGCATCGTGAAACCTTAAAGAACGATGTCATTGAGCGAGATACAGCGTTCTGTACTGTACTAAGTTGGTGAAAAACTGTGAGGTCATGCAAATATCGTAATTGTGAAGGAAACAGTGTAATAGAGCGTTTTTAGATACAAGTGCGAAGGTTTGGTTAGGTTAAGATATGAACCGTCATAAAACCGCATTAAACGCTGTCACCTAGTGAGATGCAGTGTTTTTCACCATTACAAGTCGGAAACAGCGATATCTAATGTGAAAGCGCATGAAACCGTCGTAATGTTGCAGAAAGCATTGTAAAGTAGCGAGTAAAACGTTTTCTAACGATAGAAGTGCGAAGGTTAGGTTAGGTTAGGTTAGGTTAGTTTAAGCTAGGTAGCGTCGTGAAACCACCAAAAACGACGTCATCTAACGAGATAGTGTTGTTTTATTGCGAGTACGAACCTGCGATAGGTGAAATATTGTGAAAGCACACAAAACGGCATGAACAAGCCAGATACTGCGTCTTGTACCGTTACAAGTGCGAAACTGCTATGAAAGCGCATGCAAGCATCGTGAAACCTTAAAGAACGATGTCATTGAGCGAGATACAGCGTTCTGTACTGTACTAAGTTGGTGAAAAACTGTGAGGTCATGCAAATATCGTAATTGTGAAGGAAACAGTGTAATAGAGCGTTTTTAGATACAAGTGCGAAGGTTTGGTTAGGTTAAGATATGAACCGTCATAAAACCGCATTAAACGCTGTCACCTAGTGAGATGCAGTGTTTTTCACCATTACAAGTCGGAAACAGCGATATCTAATGTGAAAGCGCATGAAACCGTCGTAATGTTGCAGAAAGCATTGTAAAGTAGCGAGTAAAACGTTTTCTAACGATAGAAGTGTGAAGGTTAGGTTAGGTTAGGTTAGGTTAGTTTAAGCTAGGTAGCGTCGTGAAACCACCAAAAACGACGTCATCTAACGAGATAGTGTTGTTTTATTGCGAGTACGAACCTGCGATAGGTGAAATATTGTGAAAGCACACAAAACGGCATGAACAAGCCAGATACTGCGTCTTGTACCGTTACAAGTGCGAAACTGCTATGAAAGCGCATGCAAGCATCGTGAAACCTTAAAGAACGATGTCATTGAGCGAGATACAGCGTTCTGTACTGTACTAAGTTGGTGAAAAACTGTGAGGTCATGCAAATATCGTAATTGTGAAGGAAACAGTGTAATAGAGCGTTTTTAGATACAAGTGCGAAGGTTTGGTTAGGTTAAGATATGAACCGTCATAAAACCGCATTAAACGCTGTCACCTAGTGAGATGCAGTGTTTTTCACCATTACAAGTCGGAAACAGCGATATCTAATGTGAAAGCGCATGAAACCGTCGTAATGTTGCAGAAAGCATTGTAAAGTAGCGAGTAAAACGTTTTCTAACGATAGAAGTGCGAAGGTTAGGTTAGGTTAGGTTAGGTTAGTTTAAGCTAGGTAGCGTCGTGAAACCACCAAAAACGACGTCATCTAACGAGATAGTGTTGTTTTATTGCGAGTACGAACCTGCGATAGGTGAAATATTGTGAAAGCACACAAAACGGCATGAACAAGCCAGATACTGCGTCTTGTACCGTTACAAGTGCGAAACTGCTATGAAAGCGCATGCAAGCATCGTGAAACCTTAAAGAACGATGTCATTGAGCGAGATACAGCGTTCTGTACTGTACTAAGTTGGTGAAAAACTGTGAGGTCATGCAAATATCGTAATTGTGAAGGAAACAGTGTAATAGAGCGTTTTTAGATACAAGTGCGAAGGTTTGGTTAGGTTAAGATATGAACCGTCATAAAACCGCATTAAACGCTGTCACCTAGTGAGATGCAGTGTTTTTCACCATTACAAGTCGGAAACAGCGATATCTAATGTGAAAGCGCATGAAACCGTCGTAATGTTGCAGAAAGCATTGTAAAGTAGCGAGTAAAACGTTTTCTAACGATAGAAGTGTGAAGGTTAGGTTAGGTTAGGTTAGGTTAGTTAAGCTAGGTAGCGTCGTGAAACCACCAAAAACGACGTCATCTAACGAGATAGTGTTGTTTTATTGCGAGTACGAACCTGCGATAGGTGAAATATTGTGAAAGCACACAAAACGGCATGAACAAGCCAGATACTGCGTCTTGTACCGTTACAAGTGCGAAACTGCTATGAAAGCGCATGCAAGCATCGTGAAACCTTAAAGAACGATGTCATTGAGCGAGATACAGCGTTCTGTACTGTACTAAGTTGGTGAAAAACTGTGAGGTCATGCAAATATCGTAATTGTGAAGGAAACAGTGTAATAGAGCGTTTTTAGATACAAGTGCGAAGGTTTGGTTAGGTTAAGATATGAACCGTCATAAAACCGCATTAAACGCTGTCACCTAGTGAGATGCAGTGTTTTTCACCATTACAAGTCGGAAACAGCGATATCTAATGTGAAAGCGCATGAAACCGTCGTAATGTTGCAGAAAGCATTGTAAAGTAGCGAGTAAAACGTTTTCTAACGATAGAAGTGCGAAGGTTAGGTTAGGTTAGGTTAGGTTAGTTTAAGCTAGGTAGCGTCGTGAAACCACCAAAAACGACGTCATCTAACGAGATAGTGTTGTTTTATTGCGAGTACGAACCTGCGATAGGTGAAATATTGTGAAAGCACACAAAACGGCATGAACAAGCCAGATACTGCGTCTTGTACCGTTACAAGTGCGAAACTGCTATGAAAGCGCATGCAAGCATCGTGAAACCTTAAAGAACGATGTCATTGAGCGAGATACAGCGTTCTGTACTGTACTAAGTTGGTGAAAAACTGTGAGGTCATGCAAATATCGTAATTGTGAAGGAAACAGTGTAATAGAGCGTTTTTAGATACAAGTGCGAAGGTTTGGTTAGGTTAAGATATGAACCGTCATAAAACCGCATTAAACGCTGTCACCTAGTGAGATGCAGTGTTTTTCACCATTACAAGTCGGAAACAGCGATATCTAATGTGAAAGCGCATGAAACCGTCGTAATGTTGCAGAAAGCATTGTAAAGTAGCGAGTAAAACGTTTTCTAACGATAGAAGTGCGAAGGTTAGGTTAGGTTAGGTTAGGTTAGTTAAGCTAGGTAGCGTCGTGAAACCACCAAAAACGACGTCATCTAACGAGATAGTGTTGTTTTATTGCGAGTACGAACCTGCGATAGGTGAAATATTGTGAAAGCACACAAAACGGCATGAACAAGCCAGATACTGCGTCTTGTACCGTTACAAGTGCGAAACTGCTATGAAAGCGCATGCAAGCATCGTGAAACCTTAAAGAACGATGTCATTGAGCGAGATACAGCGTTCTGTACTGTACTAAGTTGGTGAAAAACTGTGAGGTCATGCAAATATCGTAATTGTGAAGGAAACAGTGTAATAGAGCGTTTTTAGATACAAGTGCGAAGGTTTGGTTAGGTTAAGATATGAACCGTCATAAAACCGCATTAAACGCTGTCACCTAGTGAGATGCAGTGTTTTTCACCATTACAAGTCGGAAACAGCGATATCTAATGTGAAAGCGCATGAAACCGTCGTAATGTTGCAGAAAGCATTGTAAAGTAGCGAGTAAAACGTTTTCTAACGATAGAAGTGCGAAGGTTAGGTTAGGTTAGGTTAGGTTAGTTTAAGCTAGGTAGCGTCGTGAAACCACCAAAAACGACGTCATCTAACGAGATAGTGTTGTTTTATTGCGAGTACGAACCTGCGATAGGTGAAATATTGTGAAAGCACACAAAACGGCATGAACAAGCCAGATACTGCGTCTTGTACCGTTACAAGTGCGAAACTGCTATGAAAGCGCATGCAAGCATCGTGAAACCTTAAAGAACGATGTCATTGAGCGAGATACAGCGTTCTGTACTGTACTAAGTTGGTGAAAAACTGTGAGGTCATGCAAATATCGTAATTGTGAAGGAAACAGTGTAATAGAGCGTTTTTAGATACAAGTGCGAAGGTTTGGTTAGGTTAAGATATGAACCGTCATAAAACCGCATTAAACGCTGTCACCTAGTGAGATGCAGTGTTTTTCACCATTACAAGTCGGAAACAGCGATATCTAATGTGAAAGCGCATGAAACCGTCGTAATGTTGCAGAAAGCATTGTAAAGTAGCGAGTAAAACGTTTTCTAACGATAGAAGTGCGAAGGTTAGGTTAGGTTAGGTTAGGTTAGTTTAAGCTAGGTAGCGTCGTGAAACCACCAAAAACGACGTCATCTAACGAGATAGTGTTGTTTTATTGCGAGTACGAACCTGCGATAGGTGAAATATTGTGAAAGCACACAAAACGGCATGAACAAGCCAGATACTGCGTCTTGTACCGTTACAAGTGCGAAACTGCTATGAAAGCGCATGCAAGCATCGTGAAACCTTAAAGAACGATGTCATTGAGCGAGATACAGCGTTCTGTACTGTACTAAGTTGGTGAAAAACTGTGAGGTCATGCAAATATCGTAATTGTGAAGGAAACAGTGTAATAGAGCGTTTTTAGATACAAGTGCGAAGGTTTGGTTAGGTTAAGATATGAACCGTCATAAAACCGCATTAAACGCTGTCACCTAGTGAGATGCAGTGTTTTTCACCATTACAAGTCGGAAACAGCGATATCTAATGTGAAAGCGCATGAAACCGTCGTAATGTTGCAGAAAGCATTGTAAAGTAGCGAGTAAAACGTTTTCTAACGATAGAAGTGCGAAGGTTAGGTTAGGTTAGGTTAGGTTAGGTTAAGCTAGGTAGCGTCGTGAAACCACCAAAAACGACGTCATCTAACGAGATAGTGTTGTTTTATTGCGAGTACGAACCTGCGATAGGTGAAATATTGTGAAAGCACACAAAACGGCATGAACAAGCCAGATACTGCGTCTTGTACCGTTACAAGTGCGAAACTGCTATGAAAGCGCATGCAAGCATCGTGAAACCTTAAAGAACGATGTCATTGAGCGAGATACAGCGTTCTGTACTGTACTAAGTTGGTGAAAAACTGTGAGGTCATGCAAATATCGTAATTGTGAAGGAAACAGTGTAATAGAGCGTTTTTAGATACAAGTGCGAAGGTTTGGTTAGGTTAAGATATGAACCGTCATAAAACCGCATTAAACGCTGTCACCTAGTGAGATGCAGTGTTTTTCACCATTACAAGTCGGAAACAGCGATATCTAATGTGAAAGCGCATGAAACCGTCGTAATGTTGCAGAAAGCATTGTAAAGTAGCGAGTAAAACGTTTTCTAACGATAGAAGTGCGAAGGTTAGGTTAGGTTAGGTTAGGTTAGTTTAAGCTAGGTAGCGTCGTGAAACCACCAAAAACGACGTCATCTAACGAGATAGTGTTGTTTTATTGCGAGTACGAACCTGCGATAGGTGAAATATTGTGAAAGCACACAAAACGGCATGAACAAGCCAGATACTGCGTCTTGTACCGTTACAAGTGCGAAACTGCTATGAAAGCGCATGCAAGCATCGTGAAACCTTAAAGAACGATGTCATTGAGCGAGATACAGCGTTCTGTACTGTACTAAGTTGGTGAAAAACTGTGAGGTCATGCAAATATCGTAATTGTGAAGGAAACAGTGTAATAGAGCGTTTTTAGATACAAGTGCGAAGGTTTGGTTAGGTTAAGATATGAACCGTCATAAAACCGCATTAAACGCTGTCACCTAGTGAGATGCAGTGTTTTTCACCATTACAAGTCGGAAACAGCGATATCTAATGTGAAAGCGCATGAAACCGTCGTAATGTTGCAGAAAGCATTGTAAAGTAGCGAGTAAAACGTTTTCTAACGATAGAAGTGCGAAGGTTAGGTTAGGTTAGGTTAGGTTAGTTTAAGCTAGGTAGCGTCGTGAAACCACCAAAAACGACGTCATCTAACGAGATAGTGTTGTTTTATTGCGAGTACGAACCTGCGATAGGTGAAATATTGTGAAAGCACACAAAACGGCATGAACAAGCCAGATACTGCGTCTTGTACCGTTACAAGTGCGAAACTGCTATGAAAGCGCATGCAAGCATCGTGAAACCTTAAAGAACGATGTCATTGAGCGAGATACAGCGTTCTGTACTGTACTAAGTTGGTGAAAAACTGTGAGGTCATGCAAATATCGTAATTGTGAAGGAAACAGTGTAATAGAGCGTTTTTAGATACAAGTGCGAAGGTTTGGTTAGGTTAAGATATGAACCGTCATAAAACCGCATTAAACGCTGTCACCTAGTGAGATGCAGTGTTTTTCACCATTACAAGTCGGAAACAGCGATATCTAATGTGAAAGCGCATGAAACCGTCGTAATGTTGCAGAAAGCATTGTAAAGTAGCGAGTAAAACGTTTTCTAACGATAGAAGTGCGAAGGTTAGGTTAGGTTAGGTTAGGTTAGTTAAGCTAGGTAGCGTCGTGAAACCACCAAAAACGACGTCATCTAACGAGATAGTGTTGTTTTATTGCGAGTACGAACCTGCGATAGGTGAAATATTGTGAAAGCACACAAAACGGCATGAACAAGCCAGATACTGCGTCTTGTACCGTTACAAGTGCGAAACTGCTATGAAAGCGCATGCAAGCATCGTGAAACCTTAAAGAACGATGTCATTGAGCGAGATACAGCGTTCTGTACTGTACTAAGTTGGTGAAAAACTGTGAGGTCATGCAAATATCGTAATTGTGAAGGAAACAGTGTAATAGAGCGTTTTTAGATACAAGTGCGAAGGTTTGGTTAGGTTAAGATATGAACCGTCATAAAACCGCATTAAACGCTGTCACCTAGTGAGATGCAGTGTTTTTCACCATTACAAGTCGGAAACAGCGATATCTAATGTGAAAGCGCATGAAACCGTCGTAATGTTGCAGAAAGCATTGTAAAGTAGCGAGTAAAACGTTTTCTAACGATAGAAGTGCGAAGGTTAGGTTAGGTTAGGTTAGGTTAGTTTAAGCTAGGTAGCGTCGTGAAACCACCAAAAACGACGTCATCTAACGAGATAGTGTTGTTTTATTGCGAGTACGAACCTGCGATAGGTGAAATATTGTGAAAGCACACAAAACGGCATGAACAAGCCAGATACTGCGTCTTGTACCGTTACAAGTGCGAAACTGCTATGAAAGCGCATGCAAGCATCGTGAAACCTTAAAGAACGATGTCATTGAGCGAGATACAGCGTTCTGTACTGTACTAAGTTGGTGAAAAACTGTGAGGTCATGCAAATATCGTAATTGTGAAGGAAACAGTGTAATAGAGCGTTTTTAGATACAAGTGCGAAGGTTTGGTTAGGTTAAGATATGAACCGTCATAAAACCGCATTAAACGCTGTCACCTAGTGAGATGCAGTGTTTTTCACCATTACAAGTCGGAAACAGCGATATCTAATGTGAAAGCGCATGAAACCGTCGTAATGTTGCAGAAAGCATTGTAAAGTAGCGAGTAAAACGTTTTCTAACGATAGAAGTGCGAAGGTTAGGTTAGGTTAGGTTAGGTTAGTTTAAGCTAGGTAGCGTCGTGAAACCACCAAAAACGACGTCATCTAACGAGATAGTGTTGTTTTATTGCGAGTACGAACCTGCGATAGGTGAAATATTGTGAAAGCACACAAAACGGCATGAACAAGCCAGATACTGCGTCTTGTACCGTTACAAGTGCGAAACTGCTATGAAAGCGCATGCAAGCATCGTGAAACCTTAAAGAACGATGTCATTGAGCGAGATACAGCGTTCTGTACTGTACTAAGTTGGTGAAAAACTGTGAGGTCATGCAAATATCGTAATTGTGAAGGAAACAGTGTAATAGAGCGTTTTTAGATACAAGTGCGAAGGTTTGGTTAGGTTAAGATATGAACCGTCATAAAACCGCATTAAACGCTGTCACCTAGTGAGATGCAGTGTTTTTCACCATTACAAGTCGGAAACAGCGATATCTAATGTGAAAGCGCATGAAACCGTCGTAATGTTGCAGAAAGCATTGTAAAGTAGCGAGTAAAACGTTTTCTAACGATAGAAGTGCGAAGGTTAGGTTAGGTTAGGTTAGGTTAGTTTAAGCTAGGTAGCGTCGTGAAACCACCAAAAACGACGTCATCTAACGAGATAGTGTTGTTTTATTGCGAGTACGAACCTGCGATAGGTGAAATATTGTGAAAGCACACAAAACGGCATGAACAAGCCAGATACTGCGTCTTGTACCGTTACAAGTGCGAAACTGCTATGAAAGCGCATGCAAGCATCGTGAAACCTTAAAGAACGATGTCATTGAGCGAGATACAGCGTTCTGTACTGTACTAAGTTGGTGAAAAACTGTGAGGTCATGCAAATATCGTAATTGTGAAGGAAACAGTGTAATAGAGCGTTTTTAGATACAAGTGCGAAGGTTTGGTTAGGTTAAGATATGAACCGTCATAAAACCGCATTAAACGCTGTCACCTAGTGAGATGCAGTGTTTTTCACCATTACAAGTCGGAAACAGCGATATCTAATGTGAAAGCGCATGAAACCGTCGTAATGTTGCAGAAAGCATTGTAAAGTAGCGAGTAAAACGTTTTCTAACGATAGAAGTGCGAAGGTTAGGTTAGGTTAGGTTAGGTTTAAGCTAGGTAGCGTCGTGAAACCACCAAAAACGACGTCATCTAACGAGATAGTGTTGTTTTATTGCGAGTACGAACCTGCGATAGGTGAAATATTGTGAAAGCACACAAAACGGCATGAACAAGCCAGATACTGCGTCTTGTACCGTTACAAGTGCGAAACTGCTATGAAAGCGCATGCAAGCATCGTGAAACCTTAAAGAACGATGTCATTGAGCGAGATACAGCGTTCTGTACTGTACTAAGTTGGTGAAAAACTGTGAGGTCATGCAAATATCGTAATTGTGAAGGAAACAGTGTAATAGAGCGTTTTTAGATACAAGTGCGAAGGTTTGGTTAGGTTAAGATATGAACCGTCATAAAACCGCATTAAACGCTGTCACCTAGTGAGATGCAGTGTTTTTCACCATTACAAGTCGGAAACAGCGATATCTAATGTGAAAGCGCATGAAACCGTCGTAATGTTGCAGAAAGCATTGTAAAGTAGCGAGTAAAACGTTTTCTAACGATAGAAGTGCTGAAGGTTAGGTTAGGTTAGGTTAGGTTAGTTTAAGCTAGGTAGCGTCGTGAAACCACCAAAAACGACGTCATCTAACGAGATAGTGTTGTTTTATTGCGAGTACGAACCTGCGATAGGTGAAATATTGTGAAAGCACACAAAACGGCATGAACAAGCCAGATACTGCGTCTTGTACCGTTACAAGTGCGAAACTGCTATGAAAGCGCATGCAAGCATCGTGAAACCTTAAAGAACGATGTCATTGAGCGAGATACAGCGTTCTGTACTGTACTAAGTTGGTGAAAAACTGTGAGGTCATGCAAATATCGTAATTGTGAAGGAAACAGTGTAATAGAGCGTTTTTAGATACAAGTGCGAAGGTTTGGTTAGGTTAAGATATGAACCGTCATAAAACCGCATTAAACGCTGTCACCTAGTGAGATGCAGTGTTTTTCACCATTACAAGTCGGAAACAGCGATATCTAATGTGAAAGCGCATGAAACCGTCGTAATGTTGCAGAAAGCATTGTAAAGTAGCGAGTAAAACGTTTTCTAACGATAGAAGTGCGAAGGTTAGGTTAGGTTAGGTTAGGTTAGTTTAAGCTAGGTAGCGTCGTGAAACCACCAAAAACGACGTCATCTAACGAGATAGTGTTGTTTTATTGCGAGTACGAACCTGCGATAGGTGAAATATTGTGAAAGCACACAAAACGGCATGAACAAGCCAGATACTGCGTCTTGTACCGTTACAAGTGCGAAACTGCTATGAAAGCGCATGCAAGCATCGTGAAACCTTAAAGAACGATGTCATTGAGCGAGATACAGCGTTCTGTACTGTACTAAGTTGGTGAAAAACTGTGAGGTCATGCAAATATCGTAATTGTGAAGGAAACAGTGTAATAGAGCGTTTTTAGATACAAGTGCGAAGGTTTGGTTAGGTTAAGATATGAACCGTCATAAAACCGCATTAAACGCTGTCACCTAGTGAGATGCAGTGTTTTTCACCATTACAAGTCGGAAACAGCGATATCTAATGTGAAAGCGCATGAAACCGTCGTAATGTTGCAGAAAGCATTGTAAAGTAGCGAGTAAAACGTTTTCTAACGATAGAAGTGCGAAGGTTAGGTTAGGTTAGGTTAGGTTAGTTTAAGCTAGGTAGCGTCGTGAAACCACCAAAAACGACGTCATCTAACGAGATAGTGTTGTTTTATTGCGAGTACGAACCTGCGATAGGTGAAATATTGTGAAAGCACACAAAACGGCATGAACAAGCCAGATACTGCGTCTTGTACCGTTACAAGTGCGAAACTGCTATGAAAGCGCATGCAAGCATCGTGAAACCTTAAAGAACGATGTCATTGAGCGAGATACAGCGTTCTGTACTGTACTAAGTTGGTGAAAAACTGTGAGGTCATGCAAATATCGTAATTGTGAAGGAAACAGTGTAATAGAGCGTTTTTAGATACAAGTGCGAAGGTTTGGTTAGGTTAAGATATGAACCGTCATAAAACCGCATTAAACGCTGTCACCTAGTGAGATGCAGTGTTTTTCACCATTACAAGTCGGAAACAGCGATATCTAATGTGAAAGCGCATGAAACCGTCGTAATGTTGCAGAAAGCATTGTAAAGTAGCGAGTAAAACGTTTTCTAACGATAGAAGTGCGAAGGTTAGGTTAGGTTAGGTTAGGTTTAAGCTAGGTAGCGTCGTGAAACCACCAAAAACGACGTCATCTAACGAGATAGTGTTGTTTTATTGCGAGTACGAACCTGCGATAGGTGAAATATTGTGAAAGCACACAAAACGGCATGAACAAGCCAGATACTGCGTCTTGTACCGTTACAAGTGCGAAACTGCTATGAAAGCGCATGCAAGCATCGTGAAACCTTAAAGAACGATGTCATTGAGCGAGATACAGCGTTCTGTACTGTACTAAGTTGGTGAAAAACTGTGAGGTCATGCAAATATCGTAATTGTGAAGGAAACAGTGTAATAGAGCGTTTTTAGATACAAGTGCGAAGGTTTGGTTAGGTTAAGATATGAACCGTCATAAAACCGCATTAAACGCTGTCACCTAGTGAGATGCAGTGTTTTTCACCATTACAAGTCGGAAACAGCGATATCTAATGTGAAAGCGCATGAAACCGTCGTAATGTTGCAGAAAGCATTGTAAAGTAGCGAGTAAAACGTTTTCTAACGATAGAAGTGTGAAGGTTAGGTTAGGTTAGGTTAGGTTAGTTTAAGCTAGGTAGCGTCGTGAAACCACCAAAAACGACGTCATCTAACGAGATAGTGTTGTTTTATTGCGAGTACGAACCTGCGATAGGTGAAATATTGTGAAAGCACACAAAACGGCATGAACAAGCCAGATACTGCGTCTTGTACCGTTACAAGTGCGAAACTGCTATGAAAGCGCATGCAAGCATCGTGAAACCTTAAAGAACGATGTCATTGAGCGAGATACAGCGTTCTGTACTGTACTAAGTTGGTGAAAAACTGTGAGGTCATGCAAATATCGTAATTGTGAAGGAAACAGTGTAATAGAGCGTTTTTAGATACAAGTGCGAAGGTTTGGTTAGGTTAAGATATGAACCGTCATAAAACCGCATTAAACGCTGTCACCTAGTGAGATGCAGTGTTTTTCACCATTACAAGTCGGAAACAGCGATATCTAATGTGAAAGCGCATGAAACCGTCGTAATGTTGCAGAAAGCATTGTAAAGTAGCGAGTAAAACGTTTTCTAACGATAGAAGTGCGAAGGTTAGGTTAGGTTAGGTTAGGTTAGTTTAAGCTAGGTAGCGTCGTGAAACCACCAAAAACGACGTCATCTAACGAGATAGTGTTGTTTTATTGCGAGTACGAACCTGCGATAGGTGAAATATTGTGAAAGCACACAAAACGGCATGAACAAGCCAGATACTGCGTCTTGTACCGTTACAAGTGCGAAACTGCTATGAAAGCGCATGCAAGCATCGTGAAACCTTAAAGAACGATGTCATTGAGCGAGATACAGCGTTCTGTACTGTACTAAGTTGGTGAAAAACTGTGAGGTCATGCAAATATCGTAATTGTGAAGGAAACAGTGTAATAGAGCGTTTTTAGATACAAGTGCGAAGGTTTGGTTAGGTTAAGATATGAACCGTCATAAAACCGCATTAAACGCTGTCACCTAGTGAGATGCAGTGTTTTTCACCATTACAAGTCGGAAACAGCGATATCTAATGTGAAAGCGCATGAAACCGTCGTAATGTTGCAGAAAGCATTGTAAAGTAGCGAGTAAAACGTTTTCTAACGATAGAAGTGCGAAGGTTAGGTTAGGTTAGGTTAGGTTAGTTTAAGCTAGGTAGCGTCGTGAAACCACCAAAAACGACGTCATCTAACGAGATAGTGTTGTTTTATTGCGAGTACGAACCTGCGATAGGTGAAATATTGTGAAAGCACACAAAACGGCATGAACAAGCCAGATACTGCGTCTTGTACCGTTACAAGTGCGAAACTGCTATGAAAGCGCATGCAAGCATCGTGAAACCTTAAAGAACGATGTCATTGAGCGAGATACAGCGTTCTGTACTGTACTAAGTTGGTGAAAAACTGTGAGGTCATGCAAATATCGTAATTGTGAAGGAAACAGTGTAATAGAGCGTTTTTAGATACAAGTGCGAAGGTTTGGTTAGGTTAAGATATGAACCGTCATAAAACCGCATTAAACGCTGTCACCTAGTGAGATGCAGTGTTTTTCACCATTACAAGTCGGAAACAGCGATATCTAATGTGAAAGCGCATGAAACCGTCGTAATGTTGCAGAAAGCATTGTAAAGTAGCGAGTAAAACGTTTTCTAACGATAGAAGTGCGAAGGTTAGGTTAGGTTAGGTTAGGTTAGTTTAAGCTAGGTAGCGTCGTGAAACCACCAAAAACGACGTCATCTAACGAGATAGTGTTGTTTTATTGCGAGTACGAACCTGCGATAGGTGAAATATTGTGAAAGCACACAAAACGGCATGAACAAGCCAGATACTGCGTCTTGTACCGTTACAAGTGCGAAACTGCTATGAAAGCGCATGCAAGCATCGTGAAACCTTAAAGAACGATGTCATTGAGCGAGATACAGCGTTCTGTACTGTACTAAGTTGGTGAAAAACTGTGAGGTCATGCAAATATCGTAATTGTGAAGGAAACAGTGTAATAGAGCGTTTTTAGATACAAGTGCGAAGGTTTGGTTAGGTTAAGATATGAACCGTCATAAAACCGCATTAAACGCTGTCACCTAGTGAGATGCAGTGTTTTTCACCATTACAAGTCGGAAACAGCGATATCTAATGTGAAAGCGCATGAAACCGTCGTAATGTTGCAGAAAGCATTGTAAAGTAGCGAGTAAAACGTTTTCTAACGATAGAAGTGCGAAGGTTAGGTTAGGTTAGGTTAGGTTTAAGCTAGGTAGCGTCGTGAAACCACCAAAAACGACGTCATCTAACGAGATAGTGTTGTTTTATTGCGAGTACGAACCTGCGATAGGTGAAATATTGTGAAAGCACACAAAACGGCATGAACAAGCCAGATACTGCGTCTTGTACCGTTACAAGTGCGAAACTGCTATGAAAGCGCATGCAAGCATCGTGAAACCTTAAAGAACGATGTCATTGAGCGAGATACAGCGTTCTGTACTGTACTAAGTTGGTGAAAAACTGTGAGGTCATGCAAATATCGTAATTGTGAAGGAAACAGTGTAATAGAGCGTTTTTAGATACAAGTGCGAAGGTTTGGTTAGGTTAAGATATGAACCGTCATAAAACCGCATTAAACGCTGTCACCTAGTGAGATGCAGTGTTTTTCACCATTACAAGTCGGAAACAGCGATATCTAATGTGAAAGCGCATGAAACCGTCGTAATGTTGCAGAAAGCATTGTAAAGTAGCGAGTAAAACGTTTTCTAACGATAGAAGTGCGAAGGTTAGGTTAGGTTAGGTTAGGTTAGTTTAAGCTAGGTAGCGTCGTGAAACCACCAAAAACGACGTCATCTAACGAGATAGTGTTGTTTTATTGCGAGTACGAACCTGCGATAGGTGAAATATTGTGAAAGCACACAAAACGGCATGAACAAGCCAGATACTGCGTCTTGTACCGTTACAAGTGCGAAACTGCTATGAAAGCGCATGCAAGCATCGTGAAACCTTAAAGAACGATGTCATTGAGCGAGATACAGCGTTCTGTACTGTACTAAGTTGGTGAAAAACTGTGAGGTCATGCAAATATCGTAATTGTGAAGGAAACAGTGTAATAGAGCGTTTTTAGATACAAGTGCGAAGGTTTGGTTAGGTTAAGATATGAACCGTCATAAAACCGCATTAAACGCTGTCACCTAGTGAGATGCAGTGTTTTTCACCATTACAAGTCGGAAACAGCGATATCTAATGTGAAAGCGCATGAAACCGTCGTAATGTTGCAGAAAGCATTGTAAAGTAGCGAGTAAAACGTTTTCTAACGATAGAAGTGCGAAGGTTAGGTTAGGTTAGGTTAGGTTAGTTTAAGCTAGGTAGCGTCGTGAAACCACCAAAAACGACGTCATCTAACGAGATAGTGTTGTTTTATTGCGAGTACGAACCTGCGATAGGTGAAATATTGTGAAAGCACACAAAACGGCATGAACAAGCCAGATACTGCGTCTTGTACCGTTACAAGTGCGAAACTGCTATGAAAGCGCATGCAAGCATCGTGAAACCTTAAAGAACGATGTCATTGAGCGAGATACAGCGTTCTGTACTGTACTAAGTTGGTGAAAAACTGTGAGGTCATGCAAATATCGTAATTGTGAAGGAAACAGTGTAATAGAGCGTTTTTAGATACAAGTGCGAAGGTTTGGTTAGGTTAAGATATGAACCGTCATAAAACCGCATTAAACGCTGTCACCTAGTGAGATGCAGTGTTTTTCACCATTACAAGTCGGAAACAGCGATATCTAA
Source organism: Rhipicephalus annulatus (assembly GCA_013436015.1). Taxonomy (NCBI): domain Eukaryota; kingdom Metazoa; phylum Arthropoda; class Arachnida; order Ixodida; family Ixodidae; genus Rhipicephalus; species Rhipicephalus annulatus. The sequence goes on from WOVY01012439.1 coordinate 39,467, forward strand.
TGTGAAAGCGCATGAAACCGTCGTAATGTTGCAGAAAGCATTGTAAAGTAGCGAGTAAAACGTTTTCTAACGATAGAAGTGCGAAGGTTAGGTTAGGTTAGGTTAGTTTAAGCTAGGTAGCGTCGTGAAACCACCAAAAACGACGTCATCTAACGAGATAGTGTTGTTTTATTGCGAGTACGAACCTGCGATAGGTGAAATATTGTGAAAGCACACAAAACGGCATGAACAAGCCAGATACTGCGTCTTGTACCGTTACAAGTGCGAAACTGCTATGAAAGCGCATGCAAGCATCGTGAAACCTTAAAGAACGATGTCATTGAGCGAGATACAGCGTTCTGTACTGTACTAAGTTGGTGAAAAACTGTGAGGTCATGCAAATATCGTAATTGTGAAGGAAACAGTGTAATAGAGCGTTTTTAGATACAAGTGCGAAGGTTTGGTTAGGTTAAGATATGAACCGTCATAAAACCGCATTAAACGCTGTCACCTAGTGAGATGCAGTGTTTTTCACCATTACAAGTCGGAAACAGCGATATCTAATGTGAAAGCGCATGAAACCGTCGTAATGTTGCAGAAAGCATTGTAAAGTAGCGAGTAAAACGTTTTCTAACGATAGAAGTGCGAAGGTTAGGTTAGGTTAGGTTAGGTTAGTTTAAGCTAGGTAGCGTCGTGAAACCACCAAAAACGACGTCATCTAACGAGATAGTGTTGTTTTATTGCGAGTACGAACCTGCGATAGGTGAAATATTGTGAAAGCACACAAAACGGCATGAACAAGCCAGATACTGCGTCTTGTACCGTTACAAGTGCGAAACTGCTATGAAAGCGCATGCAAGCATCGTGAAACCTTAAAGAACGATGTCATTGAGCGAGATACAGCGTTCTGTACTGTACTAAGTTGGTGAAAAACTGTGAGGTCATGCAAATATCGTAATTGTGAAGGAAACAGTGTAATAGAGCGTTTTTAGATACAAGTGCGAAGGTTTGGTTAGGTTAAGATATGAACCGTCATAAAACCGCATTAAACGCTGTCACCTAGTGAGATGCAGTGTTTTTCACCATTACAAGTCGGAAACAGCGATATCTAATGTGAAAGCGCATGAAACCGTCGTAATGTTGCAGAAAGCATTGTAAAGTAGCGAGTAAAACGTTTTCTAACGATAGAAGTGCGAAGGTTAGGTTAGGTTAGGTTAGGTTAGTTTAAGCTAGGTAGCGTCGTGAAACCACCAAAAACGACGTCATCTAACGAGATAGTGTTGTTTTATTGCGAGTACGAACCTGCGATAGGTGAAATATTGTGAAAGCACACAAAACGGCATGAACAAGCCAGATACTGCGTCTTGTACCGTTACAAGTGCGAAACTGCTATGAAAGCGCATGCAAGCATCGTGAAACCTTAAAGAACGATGTCATTGAGCGAGATACAGCGTTCTGTACTGTACTAAGTTGGTGAAAAACTGTGAGGTCATGCAAATATCGTAATTGTGAAGGAAACAGTGTAATAGAGCGTTTTTAGATACAAGTGCGAAGGTTTGGTTAGGTTAAGATATGAACCGTCATAAAACCGCATTAAACGCTGTCACCTAGTGAGATGCAGTGTTTTTCACCATTACAAGTCGGAAACAGCGATATCTAATGTGAAAGCGCATGAAACCGTCGTAATGTTGCAGAAAGCATTGTAAAGTAGCGAGTAAAACGTTTTCTAACGATAGAAGTGCGAAGGTTAGGTTAGGTTAGGTTAGGTTAGTTTAAGCTAGGTAGCGTCGTGAAACCACCAAAAACGACGTCATCTAACGAGATAGTGTTGTTTTATTGCGAGTACGAACCTGCGATAGGTGAAATATTGTGAAAGCACACAAAACGGCATGAACAAGCCAGATACTGCGTCTTGTACCGTTACAAGTGCGAAACTGCTATGAAAGCGCATGCAAGCATCGTGAAACCTTAAAGAACGATGTCATTGAGCGAGATACAGCGTTCTGTACTGTACTAAGTTGGTGAAAAACTGTGAGGTCATGCAAATATCGTAATTGTGAAGGAAACAGTGTAATAGAGCGTTTTTAGATACAAGTGCGAAGGTTTGGTTAGGTTAAGATATGAACCGTCATAAAACCGCATTAAACGCTGTCACCTAGTGAGATGCAGTGTTTTTCACCATTACAAGTCGGAAACAGCGATATCTAATGTGAAAGCGCATGAAACCGTCGTAATGTTGCAGAAAGCATTGTAAAGTAGCGAGTAAAACGTTTTCTAACGATAGAAGTGCGAAGGTTAGGTTAGGTTAGGTTAGGTTAGTTAAGCTAGGTAGCGTCGTGAAACCACCAAAAACGACGTCATCTAACGAGATAGTGTTGTTTTATTGCGAGTACGAACCTGCGATAGGTGAAATATTGTGAAAGCACACAAAACGGCATGAACAAGCCAGATACTGCGTCTTGTACCGTTACAAGTGCGAAACTGCTATGAAAGCGCATGCAAGCATCGTGAAACCTTAAAGAACGATGTCATTGAGCGAGATACAGCGTTCTGTACTGTACTAAGTTGGTGAAAAACTGTGAGGTCATGCAAATATCGTAATTGTGAAGGAAACAGTGTAATAGAGCGTTTTTAGATACAAGTGCGAAGGTTTGGTTAGGTTAAGATATGAACCGTCATAAAACCGCATTAAACGCTGTCACCTAGTGAGATGCAGTGTTTTTCACCATTACAAGTCGGAAACAGCGATATCTAATGTGAAAGCGCATGAAACCGTCGTAATGTTGCAGAAAGCATTGTAAAGTAGCGAGTAAAACGTTTTCTAACGATAGAAGTGCGAAGGTTAGGTTAGGTTAGGTTAGTTTAAGCTAGGTAGCGTCGTGAAACCACCAAAAACGACGTCATCTAACGAGATAGTGTTGTTTTATTGCGAGTACGAACCTGCGATAGGTGAAATATTGTGAAAGCACACAAAACGGCATGAACAAGCCAGATACTGCGTCTTGTACCGTTACAAGTGCGAAACTGCTATGAAAGCGCATGCAAGCATCGTGAAACCTTAAAGAACGATGTCATTGAGCGAGATACAGCGTTCTGTACTGTACTAAGTTGGTGAAAAACTGTGAGGTCATGCAAATATCGTAATTGTGAAGGAAACAGTGTAATAGAGCGTTTTTAGATACAAGTGCGAAGGTTTGGTTAGGTTAAGATATGAACCGTCATAAAACCGCATTAAACGCTGTCACCTAGTGAGATGCAGTGTTTTTCACCATTACAAGTCGGAAACAGCGATATCTAATGTGAAAGCGCATGAAACCGTCGTAATGTTGCAGAAAGCATTGTAAAGTAGCGAGTAAAACGTTTTCTAACGATAGAAGTGCGAAGGTTAGGTTAGGTTAGGTTAGGTTAGTTTAAGCTAGGTAGCGTCGTGAAACCACCAAAAACGACGTCATCTAACGAGATAGTGTTGTTTTATTGCGAGTACGAAACCTGCGATAGGTGAAATATTGTGAAAGCACACAAAACGGCATGAACAAGCCAGATACTGCGTCTTGTACCGTTACAAGTGCGAAACTGCTATGAAAGCGCATGCAAGCATCGTGAAACCTTAAAGAACGATGTCATTGAGCGAGATACAGCGTTCTGTACTGTACTAAGTTGGTGAAAAACTGTGAGGTCATGCAAATATCGTAATTGTGAAGGAAACAGTGTAATAGAGCGTTTTTAGATACAAGTGCGAAGGTTTGGTTAGGTTAAGATATGAACCGTCATAAAACCGCATTAAACGCTGTCACCTAGTGAGATGCAGTGTTTTTCACCATTACAAGTCGGAAACAGCGATATCTAATGTGAAAGCGCATGAAACCGTCGTAATGTTGCAGAAAGCATTGTAAAGTAGCGAGTAAAACGTTTTCTAACGATAGAAGTGCGAAGGTTAGGTTAGGTTAGGTTAGGTTAGTTTAAGCTAGGTAGCGTCGTGAAACCACCAAAAACGACGTCATCTAACGAGATAGTGTTGTTTTATTGCGAGTACGAACCTGCGATAGGTGAAATATTGTGAAAGCACACAAAACGGCATGAACAAGCCAGATACTGCGTCTTGTACCGTTACAAGTGCGAAACTGCTATGAAAGCGCATGCAAGCATCGTGAAACCTTAAAGAACGATGTCATTGAGCGAGATACAGCGTTCTGTACTGTACTAAGTTGGTGAAAAACTGTGAGGTCATGCAAATATCGTAATTGTGAAGGAAACAGTGTAATAGAGCGTTTTTAGATACAAGTGCGAAGGTTTGGTTAGGTTAAGATATGAACCGTCATAAAACCGCATTAAACGCTGTCACCTAGTGAGATGCAGTGTTTTTCACCATTACAAGTCGGAAACAGCGATATCTAATGTGAAAGCGCATGAAACCGTCGTAATGTTGCAGAAAGCATTGTAAAGTAGCGAGTAAAACGTTTTCTAACGATAGAAGTGCGAAGGTTAGGTTAGGTTAGGTTAGGTTAGTTTAAGCTAGGTAGCGTCGTGAAACCACCAAAAACGACGTCATCTAACGAGATAGTGTTGTTTTATTGCGAGTACGAACCTGCGATAGGTGAAATATTGTGAAAGCACACAAAACGGCATGAACAAGCCAGATACTGCGTCTTGTACCGTTACAAGTGCGAAACTGCTATTATGAAAGCGCATGCAAGCATCGTGAAACCTTAAAGAACGATGTCATTGAGCGAGATACAGCGTTCTGTACTGTACTAAGTTGGTGAAAAACTGTGAGGTCATGCAAATATCGTAATTGTGAAGGAAACAGTGTAATAGAGCGTTTTTAGATACAAGTGCGAAGGTTTGGTTAGGTTAAGATATGAACCGTCATAAAACCGCATTAAACGCTGTCACCTAGTGAGATGCAGTGTTTTTCACCATTACAAGTCGGAAACAGCGATATCTAATGTGAAAGCGCATGAAACCGTCGTAATGTTGCAGAAAGCATTGTAAAGTAGCGAGTAAAACGTTTTCTAACGATAGAAGTGCGAAGGTTAGGTTAGGTTAGGTTAGGTTAGTTAAGCTAGGTAGCGTCGTGAAACCACCAAAAACGACGTCATCTAACGAGATAGTGTTGTTTTATTGCGAGTACGAACCTGCGATAGGTGAAATATTGTGAAAGCACACAAAACGGCGTGAACTAGCCAGATACTGCGTCTTGTACCGTTACAAGTGCGAAACTGCTATATTGTGATATTCTCGTGAAAGCGCATGCAAGAATCGTGAAACCTTAAAGAACGATGTCATTTAGCGAGATACAGCGTTCTGTACTGTACTAAGTTGGTGAAAAACTGTGAGGTCATGCAAATATCGTAATTGTGAACGAAACAGTGTAACAGAGCGTTTTTAGGTACAAGTGCGAAGGTTAGGTTAAGTTATGAAGCGTCATAAAACCGCATTAAACAATGTCAGCTAATTGAGATGCAGTGTTTTTCACCATTACAAGTCGGAAACCTCGATATCTAATGTGAAAGCGCATGAAACCGTCGTAATGTTGCAGAAAGCATTGTAAAGTAGCGAGTAAAACGTTTTCTAACGATAGAAGTGCGAAGGTTAGGTTAGGTAGAGTTATGTTAGTTTAAGCTAGGTAGCGTCGTGAAACCACCAAAAACGACGTCATCTAACGAGATAGTGTTGTTTTATTGCGAGTACGAACCTGCGATAGGTGAAATATTGTGAAAGCACACAAAACGGCATGAACAAGCCAGATACTGCGTCTTGTACCGTTACAAGTGCGAAACTGCTATGAAAGCGCATGCAAGCATCGTGAAACCTTAAAGAACGATGTCATTGAGCGAGATACAGCGTTCTGTACTGTACTAAGTTGGTGAAAAACTGTGAGGTCATGCAAATATCGTAATTGTGAAGGAAACAGTGTAATAGAGCGTTTTTAGATACAAGTGCGAAGGTTTGGTTAGGTTAAGATATGAACCGTCATAAAACCGCATTAAACGCTGTCACCTAGTGAGATGCAGTGTTTTTCACCATTACAAGTCGGAAACAGCGATATCTAATGTGAAAGCGCATGAAACCGTCGTAATGTTGCAGAAAGCATTGTAAAGTAGCGAGTAAAACGTTTTCTAACGATAGAAGTGCGAAGGTTAGGTTAGGTTGAGTTATGTAGTTTAAGCTAGGTAGCGTCGTGAAACCACCAAAAACGACGTCATCTAACGAGATAGTGTTGTTTTGTTGCGAGTACGAAACTGCGATATGTGAAATATTGTGAAAGCACACAAAACGGCGTGAACTAGCCAGATACTGCGCCTTGTACCGTTACAAGTGCGAAACTGTTATATTGTGATATTCTCGTGAAAGCGCATGCAAGAATCGTGAAACCTTAAAGAACGATGTCATTTAGCGAGATACAGCGTTCTGTACTGTACTAAGTTGGTGAAAAACTGTGAGGTCATACAAATATCGTAATTGTGAACGAAACAGTGTAACAGAGCGTTTTTAGGTACAAGTGCGAAGGTTGGTTAGGTTAAGGTATGAAGCGTCATAAAACCGCAATAAACAATGTCAGCTATTGAGATGCAGTGTTTTTCACCATTACAAGTCGGAAACTGCGATATCTAATGTGAAAGCGCATGAAACCATCGTAATGTTGCAGAAAGCATTGTAAAGTAGCGAGTAAAACGTTTTCTAACGATAGAAGTGCGAAGGTTAGGTTAGGTTAGGTTAGGTAGTTTTAAGCTAGGTAGCGTCGTGAAACCACCAAAAACGACGTCATCTAACGAGATAGTGTTGTTTTATTGCGAGTACGAACCTGCGATAGGTGAAATATTGTGAAAGCACACAAAACGGCATGAACTAGCCAGATACTGCGTCCTTGTACCGTTACAAGTGCGAAACTGCTATTGTGATATTCTCGTGAAAGCGCATGCAAGCATCGTGAAACCTTAAAGAACGATGTCATTGAGCGAGATACAGCGTTCTGTACTGTACTAAGTTGGTGAAAAACTGTGAGGTCATGCAAATATCGTAATTGTGAACGGAAACAGTGTAATAGAGCGTTTTTAGATACAAGTGCGAAGGTTGGTTAGGTTAAGATATGAAGCGTCATAAAACCGCATTAAACGATGTCAGCCTAGTGAGATGCAGTGTTTTTCACCATTACAAGTCGGAAACAGCGATATCTAATGTGAAAGCGCATGAAACCGTCGTAATGTTGCAGAAAGCATTGTAAAGTAGCGAGTAAAACGTTTTCTAACGATAGAAGTGCGAAGGTTAGGTTAGGTTAGGTTAGGTTAGTTTAAGCTAGGTAGCGTCGTGAAACCACCAAAAACGACGTCATCTAACGAGATAGTGTTGTTTTATTGCGAGTACGAACCTGCGATAGGTGAAATATTGTGAAAGCACACAAAACGGCATGAACAAGCCAGATACTGCGTCTTGTACCGTTACAAGTGCGAAACTGCTATGAAAGCGCATGCAAGCATCGTGAAACCTTAAAGAACGATGTCATTGAGCGAGATACAGCGTTCTGTACTGTACTAAGTTGGTGAAAAACTGTGAGGTCATGCAAATATCGTAATTGTGAAGGAAACAGTGTAATAGAGCGTTTTTAGATACAAGTGCGAAGGTTTGGTTAGGTTAAGATATGAACCGTCATAAAACCGCATTAAACGCTGTCACCTAGTGAGATGCAGTGTTTTTCACCATTACAAGTCGGAAACAGCGATATCTAATGTGAAAGCGCATGAAACCGTCGTAATGTTGCAGAAAGCATTGTAAAGTAGCGAGTAAAACGTTTTCTAACGATAGAAGTGCGAAGGTTAGGTTAGGTTAGGTTAGGTTAGTTTAAGCTAGGTAGCGTCGTGAAACCACCAAAAACGACGTCATCTAACGAGATAGTGTTGTTTTATTGCGAGTACGAACCTGCGATAGGTGAAATATTGTGAAAGCACACAAAACGGCATGAACAAGCCAGATACTGCGTCTTGTACCGTTACAAGTGCGAAACTGCTATGAAAGCGCATGCAAGCATCGTGAAACCTTAAAGAACGATGTCATTGAGCGAGATACAGCGTTCTGTACTGTACTAAGTTGGTGAAAAACTGTGAGGTCATGCAAATATCGTAATTGTGAAGAAACAGTGTAACAGAGCGTTTTTAGGATACAAGTGCGAAGGTTGGTTAGGTTAAGTTATGAAGCGTCATAAAACCGCATAAACAATGTCAGCTAGTGAGATGCAGTGTTTTTCACCATTACAAGTCGGAAACTGCGATATCTAATGTGAAAGCGCATGAAACCGTCGTAATGTTGCAGAAAGCATTGTAAAGTAGCGAGTAAAACGTTTTTCTAACGATAGAAGTGCGAAGGTTAGGTTAGGTTAGTTATGTTAGCTTAAGCTAGGTAGCGTCGTGAAACCACCAAAAACGACGTCATCTAACGAGATAGTGTTGTTTTGTTGCGAGTACGAAACTGCGATATGTGAAATATTGTGAAAGCACACAAAACGGCATGAACTAGCCAGATACTGCGTCTTGTACCGTTACAAGTGCGAAACTGCTATATTGTGATATTCTCGTGAAAGCTGCATGCAATCATCGTGAAACCTTAAAGAACGATGTCATTTAGCGAGATACAGCGTTCTGTACTGTACTAAGTTGGTGAAAAACTGTGAGGTCATGCAAATATCGTAATTGTGAACGAAACAGTGTAACAGAGCGTTTTTAGATACAAGTGCGAAGGTTAGGTTAGGTTAAGTATGAAGCGTCATAAAACCGCATTAAACAATGTCAGCCTAGTGAGATGCAGTGTTTTTCACCATTACAAGTCGGAAACTGCGATATCTAATGTGAAAGCGCATGAAACCGTCGTAATGTTGCAGAAAGCATTGTAAAGTAGCGAGTAAAACGTTTTCTAACGATAGAAGTGCGAAGGTTAGGTTAGGTTAGGTTATGTTAGTTTAAGCTAGGTAGCGTCGTGAAACCACCAAAAACGACGTCATCTAACGAGATAGTGTTGTTTTGTTGCGAGTACGAACCTGCGATAGGTGAAATATTGTGAAAGCACACAAAACGGCATGAACTAGCCAGATACTGCGTCTTGTACCGTTACAAGTGCGAAACTGCTATATTGTGATATTCTCGTGAAAGCTGCATGCAATCATCGTGAAACCTTAAGAACGATGTCATTTAGCGAGATACAGCGTTCTGTACTGTACTAAGTTGGTGAAAAACTGTGAGGTCATACAAATATCGTAATTGTGAACGAAAGCAGTGTAACAGAGCGTTTTTAGGTACAAGTGCGAAGCTTAGGTTAAGTTATGAAGCGTCATAAAACCGCAATAAACAATGTAAGCTAATTGAGATGCAGTGTTTTTCACCATTACAAGTCGGAAACCTGCGATATCTAATGTGAAAGCGCATGAAACCACCGTAATGTGCAGAAAGCATTGTAAAGTAGCGAGTAAAACGTTTTCTAACGATAGAAGTGCGAAGGTTAGGTTAGGTTAGTTATGTTAGCTTTAAGCTAGGTAGCGTCAGTGAAACCACCAAAACGACGTCATCTAACGAGATAGTGTTGTTTTGTTGCGAGTACGAAACTGCGATATGTGAAATATTGTGAAAGCACACAAAACGGCAGTGAACTAGCCAGATACTGCGTCTTGTACCGTTACAAGTGCGAAACTGCTATATTGTGATATTCTCGTGAAAGTGCATGCAATCATCGTGAAACCTTAAGAACGATGTCATTAGCGAGATACAGCGTTCTGTACTGTACTAAGTTGGTGAAAAACTGTGAGGTCATGCAAATATCGTAATTGTGAACGAAACAGTGTAACAGAGCGTTTTTAGGTACAAGTGCGAAGGTTAGGTTAGGTTAAGGTATGAAGCGTCATAAAACCGCATAAACAATGTCAGCTATGAGATGCAGTGTTTTTCACCATTACAAGTCGGAAACTGCGATATCTAATGTGAAAGCGCATGAAACCGTCGTAATGTTGCAGAAAGCATGTAAAGTAGCGAGTAAAACGTTTTCTAACGATAGAAGTGCGAAGGTTAGGTTAGGTTAGAGTTATGTTAGTTTAAGCTAGGTAGCGTCGTGAAACCACCAAAACGACGTCATCTAACGAGATAGTGTTGTTTTATTGCGAGTACGAACCTGCGATAGGTGAAATATTGTGAAAGCACACAAAACGGCATGAACAAGCCAGATACTGCGTCTTGTACCGTTACAAGTGCGAACTGCTATGAAAGCGCATGCAAGCATCGTGAAACCTTAAAGAACGATGTCATTGAGCGAGATACAGCGTTCTGTACTGTACTAAGTTGGTGAAAAACTGTGAGGTCATGCAAATATCGTAATTGTGAAGGAAACAGTGTAATAGAGCGTTTTTTAGATACAAGTGCGAAGGTTAGGTTA
>WOVY01012440.1:0-120000 GCA_013436015.1 Rhipicephalus annulatus
CCGGTATCAATGCGATGTTTGACTTGCGATGTTTGACCTATGGGCCTACCGTCAAAGTCAAATATGTCCGAATAGCTCGTGAGAAGATCAGTGAGGTCTTTGACCTGAGACGGCAACAGGTCTGAGGCAATCATCTTAGTTACATTGTTGAGCCGTGTAGATTTGGCTGCGTCGGTGCTATGCGGGTTCGGGGAGGCGACTGTGGCCAGTTCACGTGACACTGATGAGATCTGGCACTCGTGTGACGGCGAAAGAAGTGGCGAGAACAATGCCTTGTGGTAGGATTTGAGGGATGAGTCCGAAGTTCAGAAGAGGAAGGCACGTCTTGTTCGCTGTGACAGTTAATATGGTGTACGGGGAGGAAACGTTGCGGGCCAGTAAAACACCGGGAGAGGGAAAGACCACGTAATCCCCATCCGGAACACTGGGATATGGTTCAGCTGTGACACAAGTTAGGGCTTGGGGTGGGAGGCGAGCAAACTCAGCCGCACGAAAGCTTGTTCTGTACCATCTTCGACTCTTCGGTGGCCGCAGGCAAGTCAAGTTGCACGACGCCGGCTGAGGCAGTCAATTACAGCGGAGTGGTCGGACAAAAAATCGAGTCCAAGGATGACGTCATGTGGACAGTGAGCGAGAACATGGAATAGAACGGACGTCTGGCGGGTCGGCGAATCTCACACGCGCGGTGCACATTCCGAGCACAGCCGGGGTCGCTCCACTAGCGACACGTACAAATAGGGACTCTGGCGGCGTAAGGACCTTGTTTAATCGTGCACGGAGGTCAGAGCTCAGAATTGAAATATGTGTGCGCCGGTGTCAATAAGGGCAGTAACAGGAAGGCCATCCACTTCTACATCAAGCAGGTTCTTGTCCGTAGTCAAGGTCAGCAGAGGGTTTTCAGGTCGGGAGTCCAATGCAGCGGTCACCTCCGGGAGCTGCATTGCTCAGTTTTCCGAAGAAGGGCGTCCACTAGGGTGGGGCGACGAATAGCGGCGGTGCTGAGGTGACCTGGAGCGACGGTCATGCGGGGACGGCGAACGGCTGGACCGGCGGACTGGTGTCGCAGGAGTGCCATTGTACGGTCCATCGTCACGAGCGCCATACTGCAGGGGCCGGTGGTTGTCGTCACGTCGATAGCCAGGAAACGACCGAGGTGGATACGTGCGGGAAACGACAGTAGCGGGAGATGTGTCCTACACCATGACAATGAAAACATATAGGCTTGTCGTCCTGTGTCCTCCACTGAGCAGGATCACGATAGCGGCGGAATCTTCTGGTGCAGGAGAAGGCGCCTATGGTACTGACCCGAGGTTCCGTCAACGAACATACAGGCTGCAGCCCAACGTTTGCCAGCTCCTCTCTCACGACCCTGTTGGATCAACGAGATCGTTGGTCGATCATCAGATGGGCGGGTCAGAAAAGACGGAGACGCGGCCTCGATTTCTCTACGAACGATGCGAACTACACTCTCGTTGTTATGTGGTTGACTGCATGGCGGCTGAAGGTCCTCGCAAGATGACGTAGCGGCCGGTTCGGAAGTCGCAAGAACTTCTTGGCGACCCGGCGACTCTTCAGCTCTTCGAATCGGCGGCAACTCTTTGATGATGTCATCAATGGTGGAACAGTCTTTGGAAACCAGTATGTTGAAAGCATCATCTGCAATGCCTTTAAGTAAATGGCTTACTTTGTCTTCCTCGGACATGTTGGGGTCGGCACGATGGCAAAGGGCGAGAACGTCAAGGATGTAGGTGACATATGATTCGGTCGTAGTTTGGTGCCCGACCAGAGAGTTCTTTAGAAGCGGCCCGCTGGCGTCCGACGGCCTTACCAAACAGGTCACGAAGCTTCTGTTTGCAAGTATCCCAGCTGGTTATGTCCGCTTCATGAGCCTCGAACCACGCGCCAGCTGTTCCGCAGAGATAGAAGCCAACGTTGGCGAGCATCATCGTTAGGGTCCCCACCGGTACACTGCTGCAAACCGCTCGAACTTCGGAATCCAGTCGTCAACGTCAACATGGTCGGTGCCGCAGAAGTTGCCAGGGTCGCGCGGTTGCGTCAATACGACCGGCTGTACAGGCTGCGCCGGAAGTCGCGGCTGAAACAGGAGCGGCAGAATTGGTTTTCTGTTGCCATGGTCGGGCAGTCGAGAACACGTCCGCTTCGAAGTTCCGTCTTGCGTCGTACCCGGCACCTCCACCAAAAATGTTTGCGAATGTATTTACTACTTTAGAGTAGAAAGTACTCCAGCAGTCAAGATGGCAGCCGTTGTGTATTTTCGAACAGCCCACCAACGTCGTCGTCTTCTTCTTCGCACCGCCCGCATAGCTGCATAGCCGCGAACCCGCAACAATATATATATATATATATATATATATATCTATATATATATATATATATATATATAATATATATATATATATTGTAACGCGGACTGAAAGACCGAGGAAGAGGAAGAGATCGGACGCTCTCGAGCGATGGTGATTCGGTAGTGACGGTAGAGCGCTGACATTTTTCAGTGTAAATAAACCCGTCACATCCGTAACAGCTTTGGTGGAGGTGCTGGATAACTTGCCATCCTGGACTCCGCAGCAGAAGTCCTTCGAAGAAGCAGACGCTTAGCTGGCCTACCCCCGGACAACATCAGCATGAACGACGACACAGCAATCCCATTGACGTACTATGCTGCTGCATCCACCAGTGCCACCGACACGGCACAAGGTGGCCGTCAACCTCTACAACCAGACTACTGGGCACCTGAGCCACGAATTTTCTCAGGTAAAACTGACGAAGACGTGGACGCTTGGTTAAAACACTTCGACAGAGTGAGCCGCTACTACGAATGGGGCGCACCGGCGAAGCTCGTGAACGTAGTATTCTTCCTTGCCGGGACAGCATTGCTTTGGTTTGAGAACCATGAACATGTCCTCCCCACTTGGGATATATTTGTTAAGGAACTGAAGGCCTGCTTTGGGGACACGAGTTCCATGAAAAAGAAAGCTGAGCAAACGCTGTCACGTAGGGCTCAGTTGCCCGGCGAGACGTGCACAACCTACATTGAAGAAGTATTGAAGCTTTGCAGGATTGTCAATGCAAATATGTCTGACGAAGACAAAGTCGGTCATTTGTTAAAAGGCATCGCCGAGGATGTGTACAATTTTTTGATAACAAAAGAAAACTTGAAACACTCCTTCGATTTTCAGGCAGCAGTGTAGCGCATTCGAGGCGTTGAAGACCCGGAGAATTCTACCCGAATTCGGGCGCTTGGGCAATGTTCCCACTGTCGCAAGTATGGATGTCGCCACCTGCGAAGACATACCCTTCCTCGTACGTTGGGTAGTTCGAGAAGAGCTCGTACGACTTCAAGCAGGTGACGTTCACCACCAATGCTCGTTCACCGCGTGCCCCGAACCACCCTCCATACTGGATGCGAGAGCGCCACGTCGAAACCGACCACGCACAGAAACTGCAGATTTTACTCCGCAGCTTCCGTTTTCCCCGACGGGTCATGGCCACCACCGGATGTCATCTCGACGTGCCGCTGCGGACCTCCGACCGTCGTCAACCAGGCCGCTACCAGAAGATTACTATGGGTCATCACAAAATGTTCCTGCGGAGCACGACTGGTCTCCGCGTACTTCTGCCACCTCTGCTCCTGCTAATGTAAGCCGACAAGTCCCCGTTTGCTACACATGTGGTCTCCCAGGGCATATTTCGCGGTTCTGTCCAGACGGCCGCCTGCACCACCATGTTTTTCGACGTGTCCGGCTCGTATGTACAAAACGCCTGTGCCGCCACGTTTTTCGACGCACCCGCCTCGTATGCATGAAACCTGGACCTCTCACCCGGCCGACCACCATCCCCGACAGCAATGGCGTAACGAATTTCGCAGCTAGTCCCCCGCCTCCGAGCGAAGCCTGACGCCGCCTCCGACACGGTCCCGCCGGTCGCCGTCTCCGCGTCGTCGGTCACCTTCCCCGCATCAGCTGAGAAAACTAACTGGTGTGACCGATGGAGGTGCGGTCGCGGGACGGTCAGTTTCGCCAATTCCTTCTTCTGCGGTCATGTTGATGAACAAAGTGCGTGTGTGTATAGACGGTGCAGATACTCTTGCTCTTGTAGACACTGGTGCTGCTGTTTCGGTTATGAGCCTTCATTTCAAACATCCTTTCTTGGGTCACAAAGTTATGTTCGCGTGGAATCGTAAAGAAACTTTTCGTGAAGTTGGAGGTGAAGCGTTATGCCCTGTTGGTATTTGTTCAGTTGTACTCACGACTGGTGGAAAAAAATTTCCGAGTTGAATTCACTGTACTGGCTCGCGCAACTCATGACATCATCTTAGGATAGACCTCCTTCACGAAGACGGCGCTACGCTTGACTGTGGAACTGGAGAGATTCTTCTACAAAGTACGTTGCCCGCTGCAATAGTTGACAATTTTCCGACTCTGCCCATCGATGCTCTTTCGTTGTCTGAAGATGTGACGTTCCCTGGTCGGACAGCTGTGTTTGTACCCGTATGCGCTTCTCATGTCCGCTCAGGACCCTGCACTGGAATTGTGGAGCCTGATCATGCAAACGCCATCAAGAAGAGTGTGCTGGTCCCACAGTCTGTCCTTACAGTCATCGACGGACATGCTTGCTTGTGGGCGCTTGTTCTACCAGCCGGATTCAAACTGGGAACGTTCGAGGAGCAGGCCACAATTGACGTCAGAATGGTCTCAGAGTCTCCAGCCATCAGTCAGACTGCGCCCAACTACTCAACCGAGATTAAACGTGTGATCAATAAGTCGTTGCCTTCTTCCCAGCAGAATGTCCTTGAGGAGGGTACTTACGCGCTACGCGGGAGTCTTTGATTGCGCTCGAAACAAGCGTTGTTCCATGTTGCCCGAATCCCGTATGCACCACCGCATCAACATGGAAGGTGCTGCACCGATACTCCAGAAACCCTATCGCGTATCCCCGTCAGAGAGGCAAGTGATCGCCGATCAGGTCAACGACATGCTACAGAAAGACGTTATTCGAGAGTCAAGCAGTCCCTGGGCAGCTCCTGTTATATTGATAAAAAAGAAAGACAACACTTGCCGATTTTGTGTAGACTACCGCCGTCTCAACGCCGTCACAAAGAAAGACGTGCATCCGCTACCACGCATCGACGATGCTGTTGATTGTCTGCACTCGGCCGCATACTTTTCGTCCGTCGACCTAAGGTCTGGATACTGGCAAATACCAACGCATCCGTCTGACAAAGACAAGACTGCTTTCGTCACGCCTGATGGGTTATTTGAATTCAACGTTATGCCGTTTGGCTTATGCAATGCCCCAGCTACTTTCGAGCGATTCATGGACTCCATCCTTCGCGGTCTCAAATGGGAGATATGTATGTGTTATCTCGATGATGTAATTATTTTTGGCAAGACATTCCACGAGCACAACCATGGGCTTAGTGTTGTTCTAGATTGCGTCAAACAAGCTGGTCTCGTTTTAAACGCAAAGAAGTGTCATTTTGGTGAGCGTCAAGCCCTTGTGCTTGGATATCTAGTCGACAGGGATGGTATACGACCAGACCCGGACAAAATCAGTGCTGTCCGAGACTTCAAGCAACCGACGTCTGTGAAGGATCTTCGTAGCTTCGTGGGCCTGTGTTCTTATTTTCGTCGGTTTATCAAAGACTTCGCCCAGCTTGCTTATCCCCTGACAGAGTTGCTCCGCAAAAACGCCCCATTCCGATCGACCGTTGAGTGTGAGGCTGCTTTCGAGCAGCTGAAGTATGTGCTTACTTCCGGGCCCCTCTTGCGCCATTTCGACCCGGAGGCACTCACGCAACTGCATACAGATGCTAGTGGTATCGGTGTTGGTGCCGTGCTAGTTCAGTATCACGACAGCCACCAGAACGTCGTGGCGTATGCAAGTCGTACTTTGACTAAGGCGGAGAGGAATTATACGGTCGCCGAACTGGAATGTCTTGCAGTTGTTTTCGCCGTCCAAAGTTCAGACCTTATTTGTACGGCCGGCAGTTCAAAATCGTCACAGATCATCATTCGCTTTGTTGGCTTGTCGGACTACGCGACCCAGCTGATCGGTTGGCCCGCTGGGCCTTACAGCTTCAAGAATATAATTATTCTGTGACCTACAAGAGCGGTCGATGTCACGCAGATGCCGACTGCTTATCTCGTCTTCCATCTCCGACTGTGGATGCTGATGACGACAATTTTGACAACTACCTGGCCGCAATCTCATCCAACTTCCCAAACTTGGACATCTTCCGTCACGAGCAACAGCGTGACCCTTCGCTGAAACCAATGATTGATGTGGCTCGTAGCTCTAAACGCGCCACGCCATTCGTGATTCACGACGCCCTACTATATCGCAAGAATTACTCCAGCCATGGTTCCACGTTACTCCTCGTCGTGCCAGAATGCCTGCGTCTTGCGGTATTCCAAGCCATGCACGATGACATCACGTCTGGGCACCTCGGATTTGCCCGAACGCTTCACCGTATCTGACAACGTTTTACTGGCCTCGACTCTGGAAGACCACCAAGCACTACGTAGCAAGTTGTGATGTCTGCCAACGCCACAGACGACCTACCACACCATTTTCCGGCCCCACTGCAGCCGGTTAAGCTACCGACATCACCATTCGAAAAAGTCGGCATAGATTTACTGGGCCCTTCCCCCAAGTTTACCACCGGCCGCCGCTGGATTATTGTGTGCGTAGATTACCTGACGCGTATACTGAAACGATGGCGGTTGCTTCAGCCACATCATCTGATGTGTCAGGATTTCTTCGACACTCGATCATACTTCGTCACGGGGCCCCTCGTGTGGTCATAAGTGATCGCGGCCGACAATTTACCGCTGACTTTGTCGAAGAGTTGCTACGGCTTTGTGGGTGTCAGTATCGCCATTCCACGCCATACCACCCTCAGACCAACGGCCTCACTGAGCGCACCAATCGTACCATCATCAACATCCTTTCAACGTACGTCGCAGCGGATCACAATAACTGGGATGCTGTATTACCTTTTGTTACATACGCCTTTAATACCGTGAAACACGAAGTCACGGGTTATACGCCTTTGTTTCTTCTCTATGCTCGTCATCTCCAAAGTTTCCTTGACACCATGCTTCCATTTTCGACGAACGAAAACGCCAGTGTCGCGCAGACTTTGTGTCGCGCCGAAAAGCTCGTCGACTTGCTCGGCTCCGAACTCTTACCGCCCACGCTCGCGCGAAAGACCGTTACGACGCAAAGCACCCGCCCGTGACTTTCGCTACAGGTGATTTGGTCTGGCTGTGGACGCCCGTTCGGAAGAAGAAACTTTGCAAGAAGTTTCTTTCTAAGTACTCGGGACCATTCGTCATTACTCAGTGCCTAAGTGACATCACTTACACTGTTGCGAAAGTGACAGCTCAGAACCGGCGTTCGCGCAAGACGCAAATTGTGCACATTGCCCCGATTGAAGCCCTACAACAACCGATCGCTTCTACTCGCTCGGTAAGCTTCGTCTGGCCCGGAGGGAAATGTAACGCGGACTGAAAGAGCGAGGAAGAGGAAGAAATCGGATGCTCTCGAGCGATGGTGATTCGGCAGTGACGGTAGAGCGCTGACATCTTTCAGTGTAAATAAACCATCACATCCGTAACAATATATATATATATATATATATATATATATATATATATATATATATATATATATATATATATGACACTGAATCGAAGGAGACTGTGGTCGACGCCTTTTTGCTACGCTGTCTCTGCTAACCATGAAAAACCCCGCATGGCATACGTTGCCCGCGAAGCTCTTCTCAGCACTCAGCTCATGCGCAGTTCTCGGACCTGCTGTTTTAGAGGGCACGTTACAGAGGGCATGTGACATTGTGCCTGTTGTACTAGACATGTCGCTTGTGAGTCATGGCGCACACAGCTAGCATTGCTCTTTATTGCTCTTTATCAAGCTCCCTCGAGCCTTGTTTCCACCATTACGTCAAGCTTCGGCTACCACCGAGTCACTGCGGTGCTATAATCAACATTACCATACCTCCAGTGTAGTTGTAAATCGTCGACCTAGTAGCCACAACGCAGGTTTTCTTTTTTTTTTCTTGTTCCGCTTGAACTCTTGAAACGCCTTGAAGGCATAATGACTTCATTCAACAGCTGTATACCTCAACGAGTGCTTCTTATGTTTGTTTCTTTATTATTTTTAGACAAAGTACAAGACCTTTGCTCGGGAATACATTGTATACTACGGAAATAGCATGGCTCATTGACGGTCTTCAACACCATGCCGCCTTCTTTAATGGGGCCTCTGAGAAACATATCACAGAAATACAGACGTAGGCTAAAAAAACTAACTGAAAAGAAAAACTTCACACCAACACGTATGCTTGCAGCTTGCAGCTGTATTCATTCAATCACCAGGGTGCTTTTTTTTGCTTTCTTCCTTAGTTTTGTGTCGTAAACAACGATGTCTCAAGCAGGTGATTCACATCGTATTATTTCCTTTGCCCCAAAGGTGATCACTCTCTGATAAGCTTTCTGAGAAATGTTTCATTTATTTCTTTACTTGTCCTCAGATTTGGGTCCACGTTAAAGAACCCCAGGTTGTTGAAACTTCCGGAGCCCTCCACTACGGCGTCTCTGATAATCATATGGTGGTTTTGGGATGTTAAACCCCACAAATCATCAATCATTATTTCTTTATTTGTACGGGTCCTCTGTGTCAACGTACTGCATCGCAGCGGGTGATCACACGCGATTTCGTAGTAGACGAAGGCAAGGTACCCTCCATAATGTGAAGAGTGGCCTTAGAGTAAAATGTTTAGAGTTTATGTGTATTCATTAAAGTGAAGTACGGCCTGGGCAAAATCTGTAATTAAAACTGAAGATGTGTGCTCTGTCGCATGCTTCAACGTTCATTTGAGTAATAAAATCCCCAGTTTAACCTGAACAGTTATCTTTACTATTATTATCTCCTTAAAAATGCACGTTCATTCTTGTACAAGTGTGATGGCGCTCCTTTTTTATCCTCGCGCACTCATTACAATGACACTAATTGCTGACTCCTGCATATTTTTATGTATGTGAAGAAATTTATTTTATTTCAGCAGGATTCGAAATAACCGAACATTCGTTCATGCACTTTTCTCGCTAAACTGAACAGGTCATAAGTTTGACATCAAATTGTCATATAAATTATGACCACGCGTCTCCACCCGTTTTGTGACATGGCTACATTGATGTCGCTGTACAATATTTTCTGTTTATAAATACTGTAGCTCACAGAAACGCCTGAAGTGCCACTCACAGATGCTACCCGTGCAGTTTTACTTTATAATCTGGCATGCGCATCAAAATATTTTACGCAATGTTGTAGTTCTTCTTCCTCTTCAATGTTTTTTGTCTTAGACGTCCTGCATTGGTGGCTAAAAATGAAGCACACTAAACGGTACGTATTGCGAAATCTCCTTCTGAATAATCTTTTTATGTTCGTTTACCTGACAGCACCAAATATTAACTACACCTAACTATGATGTTAAATTGAAAGAACCAGCTTTGGGGTTTGAACCCTGCACTTGAACATATTCAGGTTACCTTCTTGCATGTAGTTAATGTTACCAATTACAGCTTCTTAAAAAATGAATTTCACGCAGTTTTTTACTGATTTTCTAAAACAAGCGCGAAGAAAGTCGTTAATCTTTCTATCACTAAACGAAACTCTGGAAATGACTTCACCCCTTGATTAAGTTAGGGAGCTGAAAAATTTGGTTCGTCTTCATGATGTCTACGAACGACATAAGCACACGAGATAAGCGCTGGCTCTACATAGAAGTTTATTGCAAGAAGCTAAATGAAAATTTAAAAAATCGTAAAGAACACCAGGTAATAATCAGCAAGACGCGGGACCGCTATACTAATACACCCATCATATTAAAGAAAAGCCAAACCACAACAGTACTAATAATCCTTGACTTGTCAGTTGCAGTTCTGGTAGAGAGGTACTAGCACGTCGGCGTTCGTGTGCTCATTTGTATTCCTTGCTTTGCCTTCGTGTTTCGGACCCCATCAAGGCGAATCACAGAGGCCACGTAGATGGAAGCGCCTGGTTGACATCTGCTCCGCCAGGTGTCGCAATCATTATAGTTGCTCCAGAGTAACTGTATTGATGGATTCATATGTGGCGTTTAACGTCCCAAAACCACCATATGAATATGAGAGACGCCATAGTGAAGGGCTCCGGAAATTTATACCACCTGAGAATCTTTAACGTGCTTCCGAACCTGATCACACGCACCTACAACATTTCCGCCTCCATCGGAAATGAAGCCGCTGCAGCCGGGATTCAAACCCGCGACCTGCTGGTCAGCAGCCGAGTACCTTGGCCACTAGACCACCACGGTGGGGCTAGAGTTAGTGTATTTGGCATCATTAGTTAGCATAAAGGTAGCATGTACAACAACTCTAGGCTAACCTATGGTGTCTGGATTCTCTTCTTCGCCCACCGCTCCATAGCATTCATTGTTGGTACGTCCTCCATTGAAGTTCCCACGCATTCGATCACGCTTCATGCACGTACCGAAACATGCGTAACAAGTACTTCTGCTCCGCAAAAAAAAAGTTCCTTGATTTTGCGTGGTCATGTGCACAGAACATTTTTAAACCACGCGCCAGCCGTGTGCTCCCGAGAAGTGGGAACCAACATGGTGGTTTGAAGTCACTCTCCACAGTGTGGCTTGGGAGGTGGAACATCGAAGCATCCTAAGCGGCTCGAAATCTCTCAGTTAACTCAGTTGGTCAATGTTTATTAATTTTTCTCACAGTTAACTGGCTCTTAGGTAAAGCTTAACTCTAACATTCACGTATTCATTGTAACTTCATCTTAAGCTTTCGAGTCCTACTTTTCAAAACATATTTTATAATTTTTTTCAAAACCGGAAGTAAACGCTTAACGATAGTTGAAAGAGAAGCAGCATTGTCACTTTGCGCTCAAGCTATCCAAAGCATTCACGACAAGAAACAATTGACTGAGAAACCAACATTGCTGTGTCACTCACGTGGACTTGTTGTTGACATTGACGGACATATGCCGAGGTTTTTCTGGGCACGTGTAGACGTTCCTGTCGTCAATGGGTATCATGTCAATGTCATGGAAAATGAAACACTGGTAGTCGTACAGGGCCGTCGCTTCAACGTAGCCAACGTTGAAGAGCTTTGCTCGGTTAAAACCAGCGTTGTCACCCTGTAAAAAATAAACCTTCATTCTTTGGTTTCTAGTGTTGTTGTTTTTTTTTCTTTTCTATCTGACATATATGCATTCATGCCTGCAAGACAACAGACACACTACTCAGGCTGGTTGACGGACCCCAATCATTAGGTAATGTAACTTTCGATAATGAAAGCTAAAGAATAATACTTGCCTTCTTGCGGTATAAGTTTGTGTTTACGATGGTGTAGTACGTAGATTCAGGCGTAAGTTTTATGTCTGAAGTATTCGCTTCACAAAGAAGGCTCAGGTTTCATCATATAAGTGTTTTGGTGACTAAGCCCGACAAGTAATCTTTGAGTACCAAAATGCCCTACAGCCAGGTATCCATAGGCAAACTACGTCACACGGTTACATTTACTTAAGCCACCACAACATTTCCGGCTGCGCAGACCCACTTTCTAATGAGCATTTGTATCAATTTGTTTAACTGCAAAAACGTCGATGGGGTTGGCTCTATGTTGCTTGTTATTGATTAAAAGGGTTACTAAACTGTTGTTTGCATAATTAGGTAAGAGTTTATGCTACAACTAAGGTGAACAGTGGTGACCATAATATTAGTGACGCGCCTTGTGTTCTTCGAAAGCTCTTTGATTAGACTGCCTGACTTTTCACATGGAAGAAGCATCTGCGTCAAATTTTTAGCGCCAATCGTTGTCATGGACCTGGCAAGGTCACGTTATGAGAATGGCGAGTAGCAAATCTACAGTTAGAACATCATATAGGAAGCGTGGATAAGGACGACCAACGGCTAGGTGGAGCTACGAAACTGAGAATCTTTAAGGCGCAAAATAGAATTAGCCTGCTTAGGACGAAGTGTGTGGACGAAGTGTGGACGAAGTGGGTGTGACTGAGAGAGGCCTTTGTCCTGAAGTGGACGAAAAACAGGTTAATAATGATGATGATGCTTGGACACATACGGGGGCGGAGCCTTATTGTCTAGCAAAGGTGTGACTATTGAGATGCATGCCGGGTGGCACTGTCCATGAGATAGTGCAGTACTGCATGGAGTATATTGTACTGGTTAAAGACCAACCACATGCGTCATAAAATTAGCCTAGAAAGCAGGCATACACATGCTTTCGATTGTATTTACATAGATTGCACTATTTATTGCATATTGTAAACATTCCATTGTTATCGGAAATTGCGGTGTACTTGAGCAGAAGTGCGAAACAAATTCAATAATCATTCTCTCACTTGCTCAATGATGAAGACACCATAGTCGATCTGTTGCCGAGAGAGTACTCTGTGGATATTGTAGGTGAATATCCTAAGGTGCTCGGTGCGATTCCTGTATGGAACGAGTATGGCAACCCTGTGTCTTGAAGTGCACTCTTTCGGCCGAAAGTGACCTCCTGGCATTACATCCGGGAACTCCTTTTCTGCAACCTCCAGAGATGGTACATTCATCCTGATCGGTATGTCCCCGACTGAAATGTTATAAAAACAGATCGTAAGAAATAAAGAAGTAGAAGGGAGGAATCAGTTTTTGGCTAGTCTTGAACTTTTACGCGTTTTAAAGATGCTCGCTTCCGGAATTGTGTATTTTAAGAACAAACAACATTATCGGCTCATCATCGCTTCACAGTTTAAACTTCATACGTCGGGGTGAAAGTATAGAAGGAATAAATGTACTCAAACGTTATACAGACATAGAAGCACGTGCTGCCATGATGGTAAGTTGGTTATTTGTTTCTTAGTGAGCTGACGCAACCACCGTGCGTGATTGGCCATGATATGGACGAGGAACACCGTCCGAATATGTTTCGGAATGTATGGTTCAAGCAGCAATACGTTGGTGAAAACAAGGTAGAACAGCAACAACCCGAAGGCAGTTTGTTTGTTTGTTTGTTTGTTTGTTTGTTTGTTTGTAGTTCTTTCAAAACTATAGTACGTACCACTCTGTGCGATTGGCCAAGAATGCTTAATAGAAAACTGAAACATTATTTCAAGAATGGTTGGGGATTTTAAAAATAAATAAATGAACACGCATGTAATACATTGAGTTAAGACAAGCAATACGTCACTGAGCTTGTGCTCCAGACTGCTGTACTCACCTGATCGGAACAATTTTAAAGACAGTAGTTCATTATCGTCTTCATCGTCTTTCAGGAGCATTCTTTTTTGCGGATGGCTTGTAATGTATTACCCCCACGCCTTGTAGCACGTCTCGCGCTTCATAAAGAGGCTAGTCAGTCATATGGAGGCGGCAGACGTGCATGATATTGATACAAAACAGCCGCTAAACACGGCTGCATGAAAGAGGAGGACGAAGTCAGTTTTTGTTGGATGCTGGTCTGGCGCCATCTCGCTCGTCGAGTTCTGTGCGCTGTAATTAGATCATTGAAGAAGTTACTCGTAACATTATTGGTAGAGGTGGACGACCCCCGTACCTCGATGGAGACGCGCAGCGGTCGCACCATCGGCGACCTTTCGACTGCTTCGACTGCTGGTACTTCCTCTACGCCGTCCTCATCAGTCGAAGCCACCACCTACGTCACACTCCCGCACCTGCGGGATCCCGGCACTTTCTCCGGTGATGGTACGATCGATCTCGACACTTGGCTGAAGCGGTGTGAGCGCGTCAGTGCAACTCACCGCTGGGATCCCACGCTCATGCTCGCCAACGTGCTTTTCTACCTGAACGGCACTCCCCGAACATGGTTTGAAAGTCACGAAGCTGACATAACGAGCTGGGATCTCTTCAAAGAAAAGATACTTCACCTGTTTGGCGATTCATCTGGTCGTCAGCTCGCTGCGAAGAAGACTCTTGCCACACGGGCCCAGTCTTCTACCGAATCGTACGTCTTCTACATTCTTGACGTTTTGGCCCTTTGTTCCAAGGCCGACCACTCCATGTTGGAAGACGAAAAGGTTAACCACGTCTTGAAAGGCATTGCCGACGATGCTTTCAACCTGCTGGTTTTTGACAACGTCTCGAGCATCGACACCATCTTTAAAGAATGCCGACGTCTCGAACAAGCTAAAGCCCGCCGTGTAGCCCAAAACATCGTGCGCCTTCCGAACGCAGCGGCCACTTCTTCATGTGACGACGCCTTCCACCAGGCCCCTCTATGTGACAACCTCACACGCATCATTCGTCGAGAGGTCGAGGCAGCACAACCGGTAGCCACGCCACTACCGACGCCTGCGCCTTCCCCGACCACGATTTCTTCGATACAAGCCGTCGTTCTACAAGAGCTATCGAATGTCGGCCTACATCCTGTTCCTGTCGTATACTCTGCTGCGCCTTCTTTTCGTCCCCCTTCTGCTCCTCACATAAAACGCAATCCGTCCGAATGGCGTACCCTTGATGACAGGCCCATATGTTTCAGCTGGCGACGCGTTGGTCATATCGCACGTCACTGCCGCAGCCGCTGGGCTCCACCGTCCCATTATGCACCTCAGTATCACACCACTTCTGCTCGCCAATCGTCCCCATCACTTTCTCCATCAACGCCGACCACATCTTCTGCTCCTACAGCACCTCTGAGCAGACCTCGCTACGACTGGTCACCGTCACCTGCTCGTCGTCAGTCCCGGTCGCCCCCACAACGCCGTGCTACCTCCCCAACCTATTCGCAGCATCTCCGACCGGAAAACTAGGCCGTGGAGCTTCTGGAGGTGGAGCTGCGTTGACGACCTTCGTGAGAAATTCTCTATTAACGTTAACGACGAACCGGAACCTTTTGGACGTTACTGTCGACAATGTTCGTGTCAGTGCATTGATAGATACTGGCGCGCATGTGTCCATTATGAGTGCTAACCTTCGCCGCCGACTTAGAAAAGTTGTCACGCCCGCCCTCAACCGAGCTGTACGAGTCGCCCATGCAGGAACTGCCGCAATTCTTGGCATGTGCTCTGCGCGAGTGTCTATTGGGGAGAGAAGCACTGTCGTTCTTTTCGCCGTTATCGAACATTGCCCTCATGAACTCATTCTCGGTATGGATTTTCTGGCCACGCACTCTGCCCTCATAGACTTTTCAGCTGGCTCTCTCCATCTCAATTTATCCCTCTTTTCCGACCCGCCTAGGCCACCACAAACCAGCCTCTGCTGCATTGAGTTCACGCGCCTCCCTCCTAACTCTGTCACTCATGTCGACTTATCCTCCACGCCGCCAGTACCTGATGGTGATTACATGGTGGCCCCGATTCTTGCAGTGATGCTTACGCATGGGGTTGCTGTGCCGCATATGATTCTGACGATTAAGAGAAACCGCACCTTCCTTCCACTGGTCAACTTTTCACTCACCACCCAAGTTCTGCCACAGGGTATCTCCCTGGCCAAAATTACTGCTCTCCAAGATGACTATGTCGAGCCCTTCACAGTTGACGATTGCTGCAGCTCCGTCAGTGCTTCCACTCCATCACGTTCTTGGGGCGCCGACATCGAGCGAATGGTGTCATCGGACCTCACGTCTGAGCAAGCTGCAGCGCTTTGCCTCGTTCTTGAGGGCTATCGTAGCATTTTCGACTTTGCCAGCAACTCTTTAGGCCAAACGACCATCGTCACCCATCGCATAAATACTGGCCATGCAACCCCCATTCACCGACGCCCCTGGTTTAGAAAAAGTTTATTTACAGCATGTACAAAATACAAAGGCTTCATACCATTCCAGTAACAGGGCACATACACTTCGGCACATCTATATTTCACGACTAACATCACTACGTTACAGTGAAGACATTTGCTCTAATATACATGATAATGTTGGCATACATGTACATAAAAATTCAATGTGATATCACGATACAAGGGTATAACGATACAATAGATCCAAATGAAACACAATTTGTAACAAATGAAATCATATATAGCAACTCAACGGGCGCTGCTTAGCACCAAGTCGGTCGAAAAATGAGTTGAATCCTTTCGTGTTCCACCTTGACGAAAGGACACGACCAATGCCACAGAAACTCTTGCTCCCCGAGGAAGAAAAGCTCTTCGGAGAGGAACGCGAGGATCTCTCGTCTCATTCTCCCCAGTATCGGCCACAAGGCACGCCAGCGGCAATTGGCAGCTACGGCCTCACATCGGTTTCTCCAAAGGCTGAACAGCCCCGCAACTATTAAGAGAGCGGAGAAGCGGCTACGCGGAAATTGACCGTTGGACACGAAAGTTCGCACACCCTGTCCCCGAAAACCAGCATTAACCGCACGCCAATAAAGGCGGGAAACCACACATTCAAACGTCGCATGTCGATTGGTCTCTACCATGACGCAGTTGGGGCAAGTGGAAGTGCGAACTACCTGCCATCGCTGCAACCGATCTCGCGTGGGGAGCAAGCCCCAGCCCAACCTCCAGACAAAGTCTCTGAGATGCCCTGGCAACACTGCGGCAGTTATTGGTTTCCAAGCGCGGTTCAATACAGATTGATGATGCTGGGGCACCAAGGGCCGTAGAAGGGCGGCCATTGTGTCCACCACTTTAGAATCGGCCACCTCTATCTCTGGGCACGTAGCTTCCAAACGTCAGTGAAATGCCAGAAGGGCTCGATACAAAGATGGTAATTCAGTTGATTGGGGATCTTTGTTTATTTGGCTATCCGGCAAGAAGACACGTAGTGATGGCCCCAGATGGTAGCGAGCCAGTGTCTTAGCGGGCATGTCATCATTGCTTAGTATTCGCAATAAAGTGCGGAGGCACAATGTAGAAGCCGCGACGGAAACGTCAGGGAATGCAAAACCGCATTGATCTCGCGGTTGAGCTAACCCTGGACGCGATAACAATTCTGTGCCACCAGACCAAAAAAAATGAACTGATGCAGCTTTGCACTTTCCTGCAGACGTGGAGCGGTGGTTTAACAGAATGGCAAAGGTACCAAAATTTTCCTAGGTACACCGTTTGAGTTAAGTATCGGCGTTCCAAGAGGGGGAATTCGAAGTGTCTGGCTGTTTGATATCATTTAGAAGAGTTTGTACAACGGATGACCAGATGCTATCCTGTATTACCAAATACAGTGAAAGTAACTCCGAGTATTGAAATCTCAGGAGACCACTGTAAAGGCGACGTGATGTTGATACGACCGCTGGGGTTGCCAATGAAAAAATACTGGCTTTTAGAAAAGTTTAACTTTGCACCGGAGATAATAAAAAAATCATGAAATGTATCAAGAGCATGCTGCAGCGACTGTTCATTATGTACATATAGAGTGATATCATCTGCATATGCAGCGACCTTTACTTGAGTGTTACCAGGTAGAGGTAAGCCACGAATCTGCGGGTGATGTTCAACGGCCCTTAAGAAGGGCTCTAATGCAAGGATAAATAACACTGGGGAGAGGGGACACCCTTGAGGGACCCCACGCGTGACTCTAAATGCGTGATTCTCACGGAATCTAAGTAAATGGTACTTTCTAAATTAGTGTACATCGCGCTGATAAGGTCAATGAACTTATCCGGGAATCCGTATGCATGTAAAACATTTAGTATGTAGCCATGTTCTATGAAATCAAAAGCTTTCTCTTGATCTAATGAAACCAACAGTCCTTGCGCACATCGGCTAAAAGTGTATTGATTGATGTCTCGCGTTAACCACGTATGGGTGTGTATTTCTCGGCCCGGAACAGAACAGACCTGGTGGGGAGCGATTAATGTTGCAAGAAATGGATTGATTCGGCGCACCAAAATGTTAGCCAAGAGCTTGTAATCTACATTGAGCAGGGTAATAGGGCGCCAATCTTCTGGTCGCGTGGACATTGGGTCTTTCTTGGGAACTAGTGTTATACGGCCTTTGTGGAAAGAAGTTGGAAGTGTAATATCTTGGAAACACTTGCGAATGACGCGTGACATAGTTGGACCAATGATAGGCCAGAACTGTACATAAAACTCTGCAGGGAGTCCGTCAGGCCCTGGGGCCGATCCCTTTTTCATTGCGTCTAATGCGCCTTTGATTTCGTCATCGGATGGCGGTGATAGGAGGACGTCATTTGACATGCTGGAATCATGAGGTAAGTCTGTTAGCAGAGGATGCGAAGAAACGGATCCTGGGTAACAGACATTAGCACCAGATTTAGCTATTGACTCAAAGTGCTGAGTGAATTCCTGAAAGTCGCGCGTACCCGCAGCAGCTGGGGTGATAGAGTTCAGCGAGTGGGCAGGCGAGCCTGGTGGACAAAGCAGAGCTCTGCGTGCATACCTTAGCACCTCGGGGTGCGCACAGGGTGCACGTCTACAGCGCGAAGCTGCAGCCGAGAGTGAATAAGCGCGCATAATACGCTGGTACCGTTCAACGAGCTCCTCTTGCCATGCCCGCATTACAGTGGAAGGACTGGGATCTCGATTGGCAATGCGTATCTTCTGGATTAACAATGACGCATCTTTCGACATACGGGTGCAAAGTCCTCTGCCCGACGCACTGCAATGATGCCGCCACTGTTCTTTGAGGCGATCCCAATCAGCTACATCGGTCCCAATGAGCGATGCACGTAACGCTTGGGATAATCGAGACGCCATGGTCTGTGAACCGTTGGCGTCCCCGCTGGCAGGCGGAGAGAGAACTTAACCGGCCGATGGTCGCTAATGTATACTGGTGTCGGTGGCAATGACATTACCCCGGTGTCGTGAACGTAGGTGATGAGACTGGGGGATGCATACACGCGATCAATTCGGCTGCTCGACGCCAAGTATAGGCATAATTACTGCCATGCACACTTTGATGAATGTCACTCAATGCCAATTGCTGCACTAGACGTTCGAGTTCTCTGGCGTTCCAGTTTGACCGGCCGCGACCCGGACCTCGAACGTCTGCGTGTGAGTCTAAGACACAATTGAAATCCCCTAAAAGTACCACATGTCGGGAATTTAAAAGAAACGCATCAAGAGATTGGAAGAACGCGTTTGAGTTCTCGCGTGCCGCTGGGGCATACACGGCAACAAATCTTATTCTCAACGAGAAAAAGGTGCAGTCAAACGCCAGCACGCGTCCGAAGGCATTGCAGGAAACATGATGGTCACGTAAAAGACCTCGATTAAAAATAACGACTCCGACGCCAGTCGAATGCGTGCTGGCGTACGAAAAGAAACAATCAATATTGAACGCGCGCTTGAAAGCGAGTACATCAGAAAGCTTGAAAAAATTTGTTTCTTGCACGAACAGCAAATCACAGTGCACTGAACGTGCAAAAGCCAATATCTCAGCCTCTTTTTGTGGATTTCGGAACCCTTGAACGTTAAAAGTAATAACTTTTAGAGTAAGAGCCATGGGGAAAATAAAAACATACTATAGGATCACGCAAATGCAGGGGTACCTTTATCAGGTGCGGGAGCCAATGCCCCGCAAGTGGCTGAGTAATTTTTTCCGGCCAGGCGATCCACCGGAGGCTCGGGTCTTCCGGGATCGCGTCGAAGTCCGCAGGGGACTTCTGTATCTGGTGGGGGCTTCTAAGTCACGAGTAGTTATCCGGTGGCGTTTGGTGTCCGGGTTTTTGAGCGAGGATGGTACAAAGACGTCTCCACTGTCCTGGCTTATGTCACTGGGGCTGGTGTCTTCGTAAATTTGTAGGGGCGCCTCACTCGCGGTGCTGTTGGAGTCCTCGTAGATGCAGGCGTCGTCGTCTTGAGATGTAGACTCCTCGATGACACCTGAACTTGTTGTCGACAGAGCAGCAACGCGAGGAGCCTCAGATTCAATATTCCCATCCGAGACGCCGTCCTCACGAGGCGCTTCGTCTGACGAGGGCTTGGCCTGCGATTCCTCAGAAATGGCCACGGGACGCGGGGAACTTAAGTTTTCAGTACCTGGAGGGATTACCAGGCCCGGAATCGTTGGAAACGCAGTGGGCGTTTGGTGCAGCGTCGCTATTGGCACACCTTGGTCGTGGTCGGTTACCACGACTCGCGTTGACGAATCGTTGCACTTGTTCTTAGATGGCGTTCCTGGTTGAAGTGAGGGGAAATCCTTAGATGCCGCCTCGGAATACGATGGCCTGATGGTGCAGGCCACGGTGGCATGCGGGTCCCCACAACGGCGACACGGCAGCGAGCAGCCTTTCCCGTCGTGACCATAAACGCCGCACCTTCCACAAAACGGAGCTGTGCAGTTCATGCGGAAGTGCCCACTGTCTCGACATCGACGACACACTCGCTGGATGCCTTTAGAGTCACAGGTCACTCGATGGCCCGCGACCTTGAGGTAGTTGGGCACCGGTGACAAAGCCTTCATTTCCATGCGTACGTATCGCGTCCCAGTGGTCACGGTTGGGCGCGATCCCATGAGTCCTCTGGTGATGTGCAGCACTTTCCCGTAGGGAGAGAGTGCTTGTGCGAGGACTTCGCTGGGTACGCGGCACGGCAGGAACAGGACGGTCACTTGGGTCACTTGGGGTCCCAGGGGTGCGATTGCGACGCGCTCTCCTCGGATGATAAGGTGCGATGCGTCTACGATTTGGGCCAGTGCGGCCTCACTGTTGACGGTAACTTGGTAGTTCCGGCCTCCAAAGTGCTGAACGCAGTACACTTCTTCGATTCCTACTATTGAAGACGTCGCGTCAACGACGTCTTCGGGACTAGTCCCCTCGGGGACGACTACGTCGAAGGCTAGCGCCTTCTTCGGGGGCTGGCTTGCCATGACGGGCGTCCGCCAGCCCAGAGACGCCGTGAGACGCTAACGACGACGTGAGACGCTTAGACGCTCCTTATGGCGTGGCTTGGGCGTCCCTCGTATGTGTGTGTCTGCGTCGGAGCGTGCAATATTACGACATGAAGTCGGCAAAATGCTTGCGAAAAACATTATCGAGCCTTCATGCAGCCCCTGGGCTTCTCCAGTCGTCCTTGTTGAAAAGAAAGATGGAACATGGCACTTTTGTGTCGATTACCGTCACCTTAAAAAAATTACCAAAAAAGACGTTTATCCTTTACCTCGCATCGACGACGCCCTCGACTGCCTGTACGGTGCCACTCATTTTTCAACTATTGACCTTCGGTCAGGGTACTGGCAGATAGCTGTCGACGAGATCGACCGCGAGAAGACCGCATTCATCACTCCTGATGGTCTTTATCAGTTTAAGGTGATGCCCTTTGGACTCTGAAATGCACCAGCCACATTTGAAAGAATGATGGACTCATTGCTCCAAGGGTTGAAATGGTCCACCTGCTTGTGTTACCTTGACGATGTTATTGTCTTTTCGCCCACATTCGACTCGCATCTTGATCGTTTGTCAGCTATTTTGGACGTTTTTCGTCGAGCCGGACTCCAGCTTAACGCCTCCAAGTGCCGCTTCGCTCGTCGTCAAATTTCCGTGCTCGGTCACCTTGTCGATGCCCAAGGCGTGCGTCCAGACCCAGAGAAAATTCGCGCAGTCACGAACTTTCCCGTTCCGAAGACCACAAAGGATGTCCGCAGTTTTGTGGGGTTGTGCTCATATTTCAGACGCTTTGTTAAGGACTTTGCGACCATTGCACGCCCACTCACAGACCTCTTGAAGAAAGACGCCTCGTTTACCGGGGGCCCTGACCAAGCATCATCGTTTCGCAACTTACAACACTGCTTACAACGCCACCAATCTTGGCTCACTTTGATCCATTAGCCCCAACCGAAGCTCACACGGACGCCAGTGGACACGGCCTAGGAGCTGTGCTATTGCTGCAACAACGCGGACACGACCGTGTTATAGCCTACGCAAGTCGACTACTATCTCCAGCCGAGCGCAACTATTCCATCACGCAGCGCGAGTGCCTCGCCCTTGTATGGGCAGTCGCCAAGTTTCGCCCATACCTGTACGGGCGCTCATTCCGTGTTGTCACAGATCATCACGCGCTCTGCTGGCTAGCCTTCCTGAAGGACCCCACTAGACGTCTCGCTCGTTGGGCTCTACGCCTTCAAGAGTACACGTTCTCTGTAATGTACAAAACAGGGCGATTACATCAGGATGCGGATTGTTTATCCCGCTACCGTATTGACGAAGCAACCGATACCGACGCTATCACGGACGTTTTTTTCGTGTCGCAGCTGTTAAACATTGGCGAAGAGCAACGTCGGGAAGCTTCTTTACGAGCCATCATTGACAAACTGGAGTCAACTCCTCGCGACCCATCCCTACGAATGTTTTTGGTGAAAGACGGGATCCTATATCGCCGAAACCTTGATTGCTTCAGATCAGACTTACTTCCTGTCATCCCAGCGCACTTGCGTTCCACTGCCCTGCATCAACTTCATGACGCTCCCATGATGGGCCATATTGGCGTTTCTCGCTGCGTACGATCGGATACGACGTCGGTTTTATTGGCCTGGACTTGCCCGCTCTGTTCGACGCTATGTCGCCGCTTGTGAGCCCTGTCAGCGTCGCAAAACGCCGTCTGCCCTCCCAGCCGGCTACCTTCAGCCAATCGACGTTCCCAACGAGCCGTTTTTTTCGAGTTGATCTCGACCTGTTGGGCCCTTTTCTACTCTCCACAGCCAGAAATAAATGGACTGCTGTTGCCACGGACTACGCGACGCGGTACGCAATCACACGAGCACTGCCGACCAGCTGCGCTACCGACGTTGCGGACTTTCTGCTGTACGACATAATATTAGTGCACGGTGCTCCCCGACAACTTCTCACCGACCGTGGCCGCACGTTCTTATCAGCTGTCGTTCATGAAATCTTGAGGTTTTGCCATACCAAGCACAAATTTACTACTTCGTACCATTCCCAGTCAAATGGTCTCACGGAGCGCCTTAACAGGACCCTAATCGATATGCTTGCCAAATACGTTGCGCCAGACCACCATGATTGGGACATTCATTTGCTGTATGTGACGTTCGCCTACAATTCATCTCGTCACAACACTGCCGGATATTCGCCCTTCTATCTACTATATGGCCGAGACCCAACTCTACCCTTGGACACTTTACTACCTGCGGCCACTGAATATGCTGGGGAAGCCATTGCCCGCGCCGACCACGCGCGCCAAGTCGCCCGTAACCGTCTACAGGCTTCAAAGGCGCGCCAACAACAGCTCTACAATTCTCACCATAGGGACGTGCACTTTTCTCCGGGTTCTCTCGTGCTCCTCTGGTCACCTACTCGGCGTGTGGGTTTGTCTGAAAAACTGTTGTCGCCCTACACTGGACCATTCCGTATCGTTCGCCAAGTGACAGACGTCACGTACGAGATTGTTCCAACCGATCCAACAAAGTCATCGTCAGCTCCGAGCGACACCGTTCATCACGTGGCTCGGCTAAAGCCCTATTACCTCCCATCGAGATCATCTGCGTAAATTGAGCACCGGGACGGTGCTTCTACCGCCGGGGGTTATGATACAAAACAGCCGCTAAACACGGCTGCATGAAAGAGGAGGACGAAGTCCGTTTTCGTTGGATGCTGGTCTGGCGCCGTCTTGCTCGTCGATTTCTGTGCGCTGTAAATAGATCATTAAACAAGTTACTCCTAACATTATTATTAACGGGTACAAAAGATGGCGAACTACTATCCAGCGGAGTTATCTTGCATGTGACCTCTGTAAGCTGGTGCACGACCGTGTAAGGTCCGGAGTAGTGGGTACTCTGAGACAGCTGGAAGGCAGAAACGTGATCTTGGGTAACTTGTCGAGCTGCTTGAGCGCAAGCAGTTACATAACTGACGTACTCGAAGGGAGCCTACGTAGTTGTTCGTAGTAGAGCCTCAAAGGGCAACATGAGATGGCGGCCAAACAATACATAGAAAAGGGGAACGCCTGTGGTGCCGTGGCGATTCCAATTGTATACGGAGAGTAAGAGAAAGTGCTATCTCAATCACGATGGTTAAAAAAAAACTTAGAGGTCTATCCACTATGTTCTCTCCAGAACACGCGTGTATGTGTCTCGTGCTTCGGGCAGCGCCATGCATAGCAAGCGGCGTGAAAACTGAGCACCTGCGCAAAATGACGCAGAGGTGGCACATGCCGAACATCATCTGCTGCGTGCCCACATTGCGTCGGTTTGCGTATTATTTTGGTTTTCGTCGCTTGCGATGCATGACGCTCAGCGGAGTACGAGCCACGCTCTTGCGAATGAGTTCCTTCTAACAGCGGAATGACTTGTACGTGGAAAGTCAAGCTGAAAAAGCCGGTTCCACAGTCAACCAGGGAAGAATTGGCCGATGAAAAGTCTATATGACTTTCTCGAGCGCGGAAAACTGGGTGGTTGTGGAACGGTCAACAACTCCTATACGTGCGAAGCACATCCTAAGCACGGGGACGTTCCACTGTTGGCGACTTGGGCAAAAAGTACCGTGGGTGGCGTCAAAACATCAAAGCGTCAAAAGGACTGAGGAACATGCCGGGATGGTGAATTACGATGACACGGCATGGAAAGAACATCGTCAAGGGTTCCTTGAGGCGGATCACCGTAAGGATGGAAGCGCCTGCAGTCAGTCTTTGGGTGACATTTGTATACCGATGGTGTTCCTGGTGTCAATAGCAGCGACTGTTGCGATGACACGCCACATGATCGACACGCCGCATAGACGACAGTTGAAGTAAATGGGACGGTCATCAAGTGTGCTGCCACTCGGCGGGATTACAAGGGCACATCGAGCTCACGAAATTTCTCGATGCTTGCAACGTCATCCCTGCGTGATTGGAGTCGTTGAAAATTTCCCAGTACCGTGTTTCGCGACGTGTGCACAGACCTTCGTAGGCCTGTGCCCTTAGTTTCAACGTTCTGTCAAAAATTTGCCGAAATTTGCTGTCGTTCCACAGAACTCGCTAAGAAGGGCGTGCCGTTTTACTGGGAGTACCGACCAAGCAACTGTGCCACACACTTACTATTCCTACCTCCACACCCATCTTGGCTCATTTTGACCCATTGGGCCTTACTGAAGTGAGCAACGATGCCAGTGACCATGGCATCGATGCAGTTCTCGCCCGGCGGCAATAAGGGCAGGATGACCCCATCGCCTATATGCCACACTCTTCTCCTCTTCAGTGTGCAAGATTTTATACATCCCTGAGCATCAGGGCCTCGCACTAGTTTGGGTGATCGAAAA
Organism: Rhipicephalus annulatus; assembly: GCA_013436015.1. Classification (NCBI taxonomy): domain Eukaryota; kingdom Metazoa; phylum Arthropoda; class Arachnida; order Ixodida; family Ixodidae; genus Rhipicephalus; species Rhipicephalus annulatus. Next base: position 25,215 of record WOVY01012440.1, read on the forward strand.
ATTTCTACCATACTTTGGTTTGACCACACCTTTTCGGTAATTACAGATCAACACGCACTGTGCTGCTTGTCACCTGTCACAAATACCACTGGACTGTTTTGACACTGGACTTCGAAACGATAAGAATACAGCTTTCACGAGACATACAAGTTTAGCTGAATGCGCCAGAATCTCTCTACTCTCTACCCTGTCATTCAGTGGATCATCCCGACTTGTCAGCGCATACTTCCGACGCCTGTGTTTACACCATATCCGATTTTGACAACATACACAACGAACAACTCCGGGATGACAACCTGCGGTCTATCCTCCACCTTCTACGTCTTCATTGTCGTTCTGAAACATTTTCGTGCCATACGACAAGTTGAAATATATTTTGCGAAGTCGAACGGTTGCATGTCATTTTGGAATGTCATGCATAATATCAAATAAAAATCTTTAGTATCATTTGAAGTTTGAGTTTCACGCAGAAACAAAAAAACGTCAAAATTGTCTACACTTTTCTAATGCGACATGCGTTTGAAGGGCACTGTCATTCATGTGGATTCACGCTCTTTTACACCACATTGTTTTGGGCATGACAGGCTCTACATATAAGGCAGTACCTAAACTAACATTTGACGATAAATAGCTATACACTGTATGAACATTGTATCTAACAATCTATCATGTTTCTATTTCAAGGCAGTCAATAAAAGTTCGTGATTCTAATTCCGTGACTTTTGCTTTTGATTTTGTTTCTATCAATGAAAACCGAGTACGTTTTCGAGACCACCTGTTTGCAACCTTACAAGCTTTTATTCCGCAGATATGTCGCGGTTATAAGAAGGAATGACTTTATGAGAACCTACGGGCATATGATAATATTTTTGTGGTTCTCTCGTGTGTATTATCATTTCGTGTCGTGTCATTTTTTTTCGCGCTGAACAGTATTGTTGAGGGGACAATGCGTCAGTCACAGGGCCGGCTCACATAAACTTACCTAAGTTGGGTGATATTAGAGGACAAAGATTTTCTGACGACATGTTTGCTCGGCTACTGTCGTTAACGACGTCCTTAGGAAGATCGGTAAGGTTTAGGTGCTTTTTGTTAACATTTTCAGTTGATTTGATGGCTCCTGAGTACCAAGAGAAGCGGGACGAAACATCCTGAAAAAAACAAAAAACACGCATTTTTGACGCACTGTCTACATATGACTAATGCTAATCCTGCATTAATTGTGGAGGTGATATGAGAAAAGAGAAGACGCAAGGGCCGTCTCACCGAGTGGCGAGGCTGCCCTTCCGAGGCGACCAAATTATATGATGGACGTAATCACTTGCCGCAATTAAGATGGACGTAAGCACCGCAAGTGATTACACCTACCACATAAAGCATAGTTTTACCTACACTAGTGCGAACGTTATCTACCTGTACGAATATCCTATATTATCAGAAACGGTACATTGGTGAAACGGGACAGTCTGTTAATGTTCGGTCAAATGTCATCGCATAGACACTGCGCCGAAATTGCCGAGAGCAGTAGCACATCATTTTAATGCAACATCACACAACTTCAGCGATCTCGTATTTTACCTAATTTAAACTTACGGTCTGCAAGAGACAGAAAATATACAAAGTCATACCTTAAACGCAAATTCATTACACTTTAGCCAAGAGGTATAAACGTTTCTAAAGGGGCTCATGATTAAATTCGATGTGGCACATACAGAGAGTTATGTCCACGTTGTGAAAATTTCAAACGTACCACTCTCAAGTTGTCCTTCTTTTGACAGCCGTAATTCAGCAAACTGTCTACACCCCCAACCCAAACCCCAGCTTCCTTTTTTACTTCTTTTTATTCATAGAACACCGGTTTTCTTTTCACTCGTACAATTAGTCAGTGCTCCTTCCTCCCTTCTCCAACACTCCTGTATCCACAGGCGCCCTCTCTCCATCCGGCGTTAGGATAGAGGAGAGCGTACGAAGCATATACACGCTTGCAATGCGCCAAAGAAATCAGTACTGGCCTTTAAAAAGACACGTCCCCTTGACTAAATGTCGGCTGGAGCACACACCCCATGTATGTGGATTTTTCGAACTCGTACATCTCGGTGTGTTTTAGTGTTGTACAAGCAGCGCTCACGAGTGCATCGAACAACGTACCTTCAGTTTGTTCCCAATATGCTCCATGTAGAAGACCCAATGCATCAGGATGAAAACCACGAATGTTGCCAAGATGAACCTCAGAATACGGCTTCGGGACAAAAGCCATACGTCATATGCGATGCGCCTGACTTCCGGCTTCTCCATTTCTTTCGTTTCTACAAGTGCATTCATGGCACAGAAAATTGTCTCGATATATATGTGCTTCGAAGCTTCCAGCCACGAATAGTAGCTTTTTTTATTGATATGGTATATAAGGAGATGTAGAATGCATTACCGCTTCATGCATAGTTCCTGCAGAAAAGATACGAAAGGAGTTCAATTAGGCAGTAAATGATTGTTTCCCATTGATTAGCAATAGTTTTATTAGAGTTCGTTGAATATTATATACCTAGTCGCCCTGAAGCACGTGTTAATCGTGGTTTCTCCCGTGGGCTCAAAACGGACCGCCATATTGACGGGACGTGGCTCCAGGACGTGCTTCAGAATTTTCTTCAAGTTCAAAGGTTATACACTCTAATTATAGATGCATGATGCCCCAAGGAAAGTGAGGTGACTGTCTAAGGTACCACTTTTTTGGTGCCGGAGGAAAATGGACTAATATATATATGTGTATGTATATATATATATATATATATATATATATATATATATATATATATATATATATATATATATATATATATATATATATATATAGCCGGCACTTCTCTGCTTCAGCCACGATCATCACAACTTAGAAATAGTTGGTCCTCGTTATCAGATTACACTTTAGAGACAATTTTCCGCAACTAGTTTTTCTAATCAAAACTAGACAGCGTCACCACACCCTGGCCGTTCCTCTGCTGTGGCCTTTGACAGGACTGCTTCGTATGTCTCCATCCGCATCACACCGTCTGCTTGACATCGCCATACTGTCGGCGCGCGCGCGAGTATAGAAGCGAGCAGATGGCAGTGCGGAAAAGTGAACGTCGCGACACATGTGGAATCAGTTTCGTTTCGCCACGAATTTATCATGCCTTCGTCCTGCGATGTACAGCGCTTCAGTTCGAGAAGCACGCATTTATTTCTTTTACGCTTCTTCTTTTAAGCTTCACGTTCAATGCACTCGTCGGTCATTTGCAGTGTTTCCGAGATTCGTTCGGAGACAATGCTTAGCAAACGTGGCCAACAACTGTCAATGCTGAGCTCAATAATATAAACAGAACATATAAACAACGCTTAGCTCAATGATATAAATAGAACATGCCTGGCTCCTTGATCTCATTATTAGATGGCACAAAGCGAAAGCCCGATATTGCCATTTATTTGTTGCTGTCAGGCTGTGGGCAAATATCGAGGTGAGTTCGGATCAAAATGGGTGGTCGCGTCTGCATGGGGGCTGCCACGTTGGCTTGAAAACCCAGCTACTGTCGGTTGATACTGAAACAATTCAAGGCATACGCCAACAATGCGAAGCATATTGAACGTATCACTTATCGTTGAGGCGTAATACGTACCGAGCAAACGGGAATGTCGCAAGGTTAAGGCGCTTACTTGTAGAGCTATGATTTGCTGCGCAAGCATGTGATTTCTGCATACGCCTCACTGCAACCATCCCGTGTGGTACGGCCATGGCCCCTGCGCTTGTCCAATGCTTCTGCTAGGACAACGGGCTGGAGAAAGCTACCTGCGATCTTCGCGATCAAACATGGCAGTGCCCGTGTGCCGCTGCAGAGAAACGTCTATACACTTAACTCATGTCGACGGCAACGGCAGGATTGCGCCTGAACTACTCATATAATTGCCATGACAATAACGACTTCGTAAAGATCGCATTGATTCTTCGAGGTTTCCAGATACAGCACGCGTTTATAATTGCTTAAATCATTAGTGTTAAGTGCTTCATCACTTTTAAACCCGACACATCAATCAAGTGCTTCATCACTTCAGAACTGACATCTGTTCAGCAAATAAATGTACGAAGAAGTGTTGAAGTACAACCGTGCTTTGAGCAGGCTGACGATGAGTCATGCACGAAGCGATTCGCGGTGCAGAGGTTTTCAAATATGACTCACTACCGACAAGTTATCGCGAAAAGAATTGGGATATAAGTGTTTATTATAGCCGAAATTCACAGCTCGCATTTCTTTCGTTATGATTCAAATCGTCGATTCAAATGGCATGACGCAAAAAGTTTTCAGGCCCGGTAGCGCCACGGAATGATTGCTGCTGATGATGATGATAACAATATTTCAGCACGCAAGACAAATAACGGCTAAAAAATAAACTTATTCTCCTCATGTGAAAAAAATGCAAAATAACCCAAAATAACGTTTTGGCAAACAATACGGATGGTTTATTTGTTAAAATGAAAACTACAATAACACTATAGGCATGTAGTCGAAAGTACCACAGTGTACAATGCCTAGCTGATGATCACCTAAAAAGCGGGATGCTATATTTACTGGCAGTCGGCTTCATCATCTAATTGTACATAAACTAGCACCCGCCTAATCTTTGCAGCATTTTCCGTCTAATCTACAATGCATAAAGGGGACATTACTACTGTAACCTATGACACCACTTTTGCAATGAATAAAGCTCAGTGTATGTTCAGTAGCGCCTACACTAAATGGCAAGTGCAATGAACAAGTACACCCTTCTGAGCTCCGCGGTCGGATCGTCAGTGCTATAAAAGAGAAGCTCGGGCTGGACATTGTTGTTGTCCGCGCTTGCTAGGCCTACATTCCTAAATTTTCTCCCCATATTGTTCCTGTTGAGGACGCTGTGCCTCTGTTCTTTATTATACACGGTATTATGGAAGTTAAAATTAAACCCTTCGCCACTTCGGTAGAGCCGAAGCACGTCATAAGCGGGCTGATAGGCTGTGGAAGCGTAGACGCAAACTCATCGGCGAAACTTTTACGCCACCTGACGGGCAATAATGCAAACTTCCAAGACCTTGTCTGAGCTTGAAAATCACATTCGGGGCAATAGGATTTTTTCTAACTTCTTGCTGCAGGAGTAAAATTATCGCTCTAAAAGGATGACATTGAACGTACATATATATATAAGGTGGACACAAATATTTTATGAGGTGCTCAGCTAACTCTGCTTTGTAAATCAATTAGGCTGCCAAAAGTTGGGGTCAGGAAGGAACGGCAGAGTAGCAATTTTATAAGTGCAATCAACATCGCGAAAAACAAAACATCCGCTACTGCGGACAGGTGTACCTTCTCTCGGTGCCCTATTTTTTAAACACCCTTTTAAGCAGGAATTGCCTTATCACTTCCGCTTCACACATATTATGTTTCACCTAATACTGAACAAGAATGGAAATCTGGGGTAGTTGGTAATAGTTCATTTTCGATAACTCACAGCGCAAGAAGGACGCAGACGAAAGACAAGACTACAGGAGCGCTCACTCTCAACAAAAGTTTAATAAAGGAAAAGCACGAAAATATATATATATATATATATATACATATATATATATATATATATATATATATATATATATTGTTAAGGCGTTTATTAGCCGGCAACGAGCGAGAATATACAATGGCGACAGTCACAGCCAAGCACGGGTTCTCAGCGCGAGCGGCGTCCTTGTTGGGTAGCCCCACTAGAAGGTATTCAAGAGTTCGACCCATTTCAGAGTTTGGAGGCTTCGCTACAATTACTCCAGGGTCGAAGAGGGAGCCGCCTGGCGACCTAACAGCTTGTTACTATGAGCGGGTCATAATAAGCCTTCAGGCGCTCCACGTTGACGATGTCTCGCCCACGGCGGCGCATGTCCGAAGATTGTTCAACGGGTTCGATCAGATAGTTGACGGGTGAGGTACGCTCGATGACACGGTAGGGGCCTTCGTATTTGGGACGTAGTTTGGAAGAGAGGCGAGCCGCAGAGGTCGGGATCGAGAGCCATACAAGCGCACCAGGAAGGAACGTGGGCTCAGAAGTGGTGGAGCCATCACGAATACTCTTCTGCCGCTCTTGCTCTTGCGTCATAAAAGTCTTGGCAAGCTCGCGACACTCTTCAGCAAGCCTGGCTGTCTCGGAAATAGGTGTACACTCAGATGGATCCGCCGTGTACGGGAGTATCGTGTCCATGGTGTGCGACGGGTGCCTTCCGTACAGCAAGTAGAAAGGTGAAAAACCAGTAGTGCTCTGAGGGGCGGTGTTGTAGGCGTAGGTGACGAAGGGCAGTATATTATTCCAATTAGTGTGGTTGGCAGCGACGTACATAGAAAGCATGTCGCCGAGGGTGCGGTTAAAGCGTTCGGTGAGGCCATTCGTCTGTGGGTGGTAAGCAGTAGTTTTGCGGTGGACAGAATGGCACTCCGTCAGAATGGCTTCGACGACTTCCGACAAGAAGACACGGCCTCGATCGCTGAGAAGCTCCTGGGGTGGACCGTGGCGCAGTATAAATCAATGCAGTAGGAAGGACGCAACATGACGCGCAGTAGCCGCAGGGAGAGCGGCGGTTTCGGCGGATCGCGTTAAATGGACAACGGCAACGATGGCCCAGCGGTTACCAGCCGACGTCAGAGGAAGTGGTCCATACAAATCGATACCTACGCGCCCAAAGGGACGCTCAGGGCAAGGTAACGGTTGCAGACCGGCGTGCGGCATGTGGGCTGACGGTTTACGGCGTTGGCAAGTGAGGCAAGAGCGAACGAACTGCTGCACATAGCGGTACATCCCACGCCAGAAGTAGCGTTGTCGAATGCAATGGTAGGTTTTGAATACCCCAGAGTGCGCGCATTGCGGGTCAGAATGGAAGGATTCACATATCTCTGACCGCAGACTGCGGGGTATCACGAGTAACCACTGCCGGCCGTCGGCGTCGTAATTGCGTAGGTGTAGAAGGCCGTCACGGATGGTGAAATGGCGAGCTTGACGACACAAGGCACGCGTGGATGGCGTTGCGGATGGATCAGAGAGCATGTCGATGAGTGGGCCGATCCAATTATCCTTTCGCTGTTCGGTAGCGATGATGTCAACATCAATGGCAGAAACAGCAGCCGAGGATACAGAGCAGAGCACATCACCTTCAGGCAGAGGGGAACGCGAGAGGGCGTCGGCGTCAGCATGCTGGCGTCCGTTGCGGTACAGCACGCGGATGTCGTAGTCTTATAAGCGAAGAGCCCAACGGGCGAGACGGCCTGAGGGATCCTTCAATGATGAAAGCCAGCATAGTGCATGATGGTCGGTGACGACATCGAATGGGCGACCATACAAATAAGGTCGAAACTTTGTAAGAGCCCAGACGATCGCCAGGCACTCTTTCTCCGTGACGGTGTAGTTTTTCTCGGCTCTCGTGAGCGTACGGCTTGCATATGCTACGACATATTCAGGGAATCCGGGTTTTCACTGCGCCAGGACAGCGCCGAGGCCTACACCGCTGGCGTCTGTGTGCACCTCCGTTGGGGCTGTAGGGTCTTAGTGGCGTAGAATGGGAGGCGACGTCAACAAATGGCGGAGCTTCGCGAACGCGTCGTCGCACTCGGATGACCACGAATTGAAGGGCCCGTTGCTTCCAAGGAGCTTCGTCAGCGGTGATATGATCGTGGCGAAATTTCGTATGAAGCGTCGGAAGTATGAGCACAGGCCCACGAAACTACGCAGTTCTTTGACAGATGCAGGTTTGGGGAATTCGGCCACGGCCTGAAGCTTGGCAGGATCAGGAAGAATACCGTCTTTGGACACGACGTACCCCAGTATGATCGTGGCGAAATTTCGTATGAAGCGTCGGAAGTATGAGCACAGGCCCACGAAACTACGCAGTTCTTTGACAGATGCAGGTTTGGGGAATTCGGCCATGGCCTGAAGCTTGGCAGGATCAGGAAGAATACCGTCTTTGGACACGACGTACCCCAGTATGGTGAGTTGCCGTGCTGCAAAGCGGCACTTTTTCAGATTTAGTTGCAAGCCGGCATTGCTCACACGTGCGAAAACTTCTTTCAGACGTTGGAGATGCGTGGAGAAATCCGGAGCAAAGACAATGACATCGTCGAGGTAACACAAGCATGTGTACCATTTCAAGCTGCGCAGAACGGTGTCCATCATGCGCTCAAAGGTCGCAGGTGCATCACATAGACCAAACGGCATGACGTTGAACTCGTACAAGCCGTCTGGAGTGGCGAAGGCGGTCTTTGGTCGAGCGTCGTCAGCCATGGGTACTTGCAGTACCCCGAGCGCAGATCGAGAGAAGAAAAAAAATCGGCTCCGTGAAGGCTGTCAATCGCGTCATCGATGCGTGGCAGTAGATAAACATCCTTGCGAGTGATCTTATTGAGCCGTCTGTAGTCCACACAGAACCGCACAGAACCGTCTTTCTTCGCAACAAGAACAACAGGAGACGCCCATGGACTGTCCGAGGGCCGAATAACGTCGTGTCGGAGCATATCGTCAACCTGATCATTAATTACTCGACGTTCAGCAGGAGACACGCGATATGGACGTTGCCGTAAAGGTGGATGGGCACCAGTGTCGATGCGATGCGTAACAACGGACGTGAGACCGAGAGAACTTCGCCCGACATCGAAAGAAGAACGATATTCTTGCAACAGGTGAAGAAATCGGAGTCGGCTGTACACGATGGCAATAACGGGCTACGTGACCGGCGTAACCACAGGCAAAGCAGATGGGCCGGTTTTCGGGTCTGCGCCATCTGTTCACCGGGGTAGGTCTCACCCATGTCGTAAGGGCCGATGGACGGAACGGTGGCTGCATGGTGGACTGAAGCTGAGGCTGAGGGGTTACGTCAACATACGTAGCGGGCATACCCGCTGCAAAGGACGGAGGTCGTGCAGCAGCTTCAGCGTAGGTCAGATGGGCGGGTGCTTGAACGACTTGGGGCGGCCTGGCGACCACTTGCGCGTAACTCAGGGACGCAGGAGCCGGAGGCTGTTGGGGGTGGTAAGCAGGCATTACCTCCACTATTTCCTGTTCAATCGCTCGGCGGATGGGAGGGAAAAGGGTAGTAGCCGATTGTTGAACAGCAGGTTGGTGGGCAAAGGGCAGGAGCGAGAACTGACGCGCGATTTTCTCACGGATAAAGGACTTCGGGTCTGCCATCAACGCCACTTGGTCACAACTGGCCTCCAAGCCAGCAAGCGTTGCAGCTCGTGGTGGGAGCGTCGGGTCATCGAACGCTGCCAGCGGAGCTCCTCGTAGCTCTGGCACAGTGGTATGACCTCAGCCACCGTGCCGGGGTTTTCGGCGAGCAGCATCGTGAAGGCATCATCGTCAATGCCTTTCATGATGTTTCGGATCTTGTCAGACTCAGACATGGTGTGATTGGATTTGTTACATAGGTCCAGTACATCTTCAATATAGCTGGTGAATGACTCACCAGCGTCCTGAGCACGTTCACGCAAGCGCTGCTCGGCTTGCAGCTTGCGAACAGCAGGGTGGCCGAAGACGTTGACGATTGCGGTCTTGAAATCGGACCATGTGGCAAAATCGGACGCGTGGTTGTTGTACCACAAACTGGCGACACCGGCAAGGTAAAACACCAAGTTGGTCAGCTTGCCGTCCTCGTCCCATTTGTTGGGGACGCTCACGCGCTCGTAAATGGCGAGCCAGTCCTCCACGTCAGTGCCATCAGCGCCAGTGAAGATGGGTGGATCGCGGATTCTGGGGACACCGGGACAAGGGGGTGGCATTGGAAGAGGCGTTTGCTGAGAAGCGTCGTGGTACATAGTAGATGGCAGGGTACGTGATCGTAGCTCCAAAGGCATAGACAGGGATCGCAGCACTCTCCACCAAATCGTTAAGGCGTTTATTATTATTAGCCGGCAACGAGCGAGAATATACAATGGCGACAGTCACAGCCAAGCACGGGTTCTCAGCGCGAGCGGCGTCCTTGTTGCGTAGCCCCACTAGAAGGTACTATATATATATATATATATATATATATATATATATATATATATATATATATATATATATATATATATATATATATATATATACTCAGGTCAACCCATTTTGACAACGGCGCATGTGCAGCACACCTATCTACACAACAGGTAATACTAACAAAAACAGACGTGTGAAGCATCCTAAGATAATAGAGACTTTAGAAATTGCACTTTCTTTTCGCTAAGGGCAACAGAGGAATGGCTTATGCACATTTCACCTTCTCTGTCGATGAAGAATGCCTCCATTATCTCTCTTGTGTTCTGATGATTATGGCGGAACAAAAATACCTGCTTCCCTCGACATTGGCTCACAACCACATTATCTGCAGTGCGAAGGCAGGGGCAAACCATGTGTAACCCTCAACGATGCCAAAAAAATACAACAAAGCAAGGGCGAAAGGAAAAAAAATTGCCCGCAGCTTCCCTCGGGGGAACACTGAGGAGGATGCGGATGCATGTAATTGGTTAACGGGTGTTAAATTGCGACTTACTTGGGTCGATGGCTAAATTGGTTAACGTGGTTGTGAAATGGGGTGTTAAATGAGTGAACACGTAAGGCACGTATGCGAAAGGGCGGTGTTTTATTTAATGCGACGAACCAACGGACGAGCGGCAACTGAGCGAGCGAGCGCCGACCTTGAGTATATATACAGCGCGACGGTGCATGCGCTGTCAGCTGTCGAATGTTCTCGAAGGAGAAGCGCGCGCGCGGCACAGATGGCGACGGCGCGACGGCGCATGCGCTGTCAGCTGTCGAATGTTCTCGAAGGAGAAGCGCGCGCGGCACAGATGGTGGGCGACGGCGCGACGGCGCATGCGCGCGCGTCAGCTGTCGAATGTTCGGGAAGCGGTGCGGACGGCGCGGACGGCGCACTACAAGGCGCGAGTATAAGATGCTTCCGCATCTAATATGTTGAACGATTTTGAGTACTTCGTACTCAACTATGGGAGAGCACTGAGCCGTCCCACTAAAACAGTTTAGTGGCTGGTAACAGAGTTAGACACATGCCTGAATACACAGGCATGGTTCAGTGTGCACCGACGCTCGCGTAGGTTTTAAATAGCTAACTTTACCGTACAAGCTCATGTTTGTGTTACTGGTTTCCGTACCAATACTTTACCTTCCTGGTGCATTTAATGTGAAACTTTGACCGTTTTAACTCGGACACATGTATGCTTTTGAAGTGCAACAAATAACCTTATACTTGATGAACGCGTGAATATTGCAGTAGCAGAGAACGAGTGATTATTGTATCAGACGTAATGAATTAGCTCAACTAAGGCGGTGCGGACGGCGCGGACGGCGCGGACGGCGCACTACAAGGCGCGAGTATAAGATGCTTCCGCATCTAAAAAAACATTGCCCGCAGCTTCCCTCGGGGGAACACTGAGGAGGATGCGGACCATATAATTGGTTAACGGGGTGTTAAAGTGCGACTTACTTGGGTCGATGGCTAAATTGGTTAACGTGGTTGTGAAATGGGGTGTTAAATTGCGACTTACTTGGGTCGATGGCTAAATTGGTTAACGTGGTTGTAGGAGGGGGTGTTAAATGAGTGAACACGTACACACGTATGCGAAAGGGCGGCGCTGGTCGAAGGGACGTCGATCATTGTGTTTGTGGATTCGTTGGAATTCATTTCACCGCGACCTTGGACGTCGACGCGCCGTACAAACCAACCGACGAGCGGCAACTGAGCGAGCGAGCGCCGACCTTGAGTATATATACAGCACGACGGCGCATGCACTGTCAGCTGTTGAATGTTCTCGAAGCGCGACGCCACATGCGCGTCCACTGGAGAATCAGGAGAATTGTAGATGTCGAACGCGGTGTGTAGAGGAGGAAGGGTGCACAGATGGTGGAGGAGTGAAGCGCGCGCGGTGTGTAGAGGAGGAAGGGATGCACAGATGGTGGAAGAGTGGGCGACGGCGCGACGGCGCATGCGCGCGCGTCAGCTGTCGAATGTTCGAGAAGCGGTGTGGACGGCGCGGACGACGCGGACGGCGCACTACAAGGCGCGAGTATAAGATGCTCCGCATCTAAAAGGCTGTTGGATGTACCTTATGTACATAAGTTTTCGCAGTGCGTGAAGAATGTAGGAAACTGATTAGGGGTGCGCGCGGCCTTATCCGTCCCCAATAAACTTCTCAATATTTGCTCCCGTTTGCATAGGCGACTATCGGGTGTTGGTAAGGGTTGTGGTTCGTGTTCACAGAAACAGAAAGATAGATACATTATATTCAAGTCTGGTGCTGCGCACAGGTTGCCGTTATCATGCGGTTGCGTGTACATCGGTAAATCTAAACGACGTGTAATTATTAGGTTGATGGAGCATTTGGCATCGTTGAGGGCTACAGGTGGCTTGCACCTTTCATAGCACTGCAGAGAATGCGCTTGTGAGCCGATGGGGATGAAGGCAGATATTTTGTTCCGCCATAATCACCAAAACACAAGAGAGAAAATGGAGGCATTCTTTATAAACAGAGAAAGTAAAATGTGTCTGTTGCCCTTAGCGAAAAGGAAGGGCAATTTCTAAAGTGTCCGTTATCTTAGGATGCTTCACACGTCTGTTTTTGTTAGTAGGACCTGTTGCGTAGATAGGTCTTTTTGGTTTTTTTGACGCCCGTGAATGCTCCACGTGTCCTGAAAGAGTGTTATCACGTGAATGGCTCTGCTGCACATGCACCGTTGCTTTGTGGAAATGGGTTGACCTGTGTATATATATATTCGTGCCTTACCTTTAAAAACTTTTTTTAGAGTAAGTGCTCATGTTGTCTTGTACTTCGTCTGCGTCCTTCTTGCGCTGTGAGTTATTAAAACGAAATCGCCTGATGCTGCCCTTTAGTTAAGTTTGACCTGGTTTTTTCTCAATTTACCGCTTTGTGCGAGAACTTGAAGCATTCGTTTGAAAAATGTTGACGTATTGGTCATGATGTCCTCGGTCAGTCCGTCCGTCGACTAGCTGGCTGGCTGGTCATACCAACTCCTCATTCGTGTACGCTGAGGAAATACTGGTCAAACTTTATTCGTAGTCTTCGCAAAGTCTACAAGCGCAAAATAAGCTCCTCCAAGGTGGAGGCGGGCAATCCAAGCCCGGCCTCTGCATCGCTGCTCTCTGGACAGCCTAAAGCTGATTTTCGGTAGGGCAGCTCCTGACGGTGTAGCACCACTTGTCTTGATTGGATTGATCGCTGCCCAGTGATGAGGGGCACCGCCACAGCATGTCTCTAAATTAGCTAACTTCCTTCAACGAGGGCATGTGCTCGTAATAGAAGTATCCAGAAAATGTTTGGAAAAGAAATGCGAATTTCGTTGTGTTGGAATGTTTTACAGCCAGAGCTCTATATGGCTAGGCGAAATTCAAATCTGTCTGTCCTCGTGTTGCTAGAAATCCTGTCTACTGGCTGTGCTGTTAGTTGCGTCCTTGTCTGCGTCACACCCAGTTCACTCGTGCCATCGGTGGTGCCGTCAGTTATGCCGTTCATCCGTCGCAACCCACCACCAGGCTCGTGAGTAGCATTTTCCATTCATAGCTTTCCCATGAATAGGCCATGAATCGTACGAGCTCCCAAACAGCAAACAACTTTTGATTAAAAAAAGCCGACAACAGAACCGTGAGAAAAAGTCCTGTTCAGCGGGCCGATGCGGCAGTTCGGGCATAAATAGAAATCCGGGCGCCCAAAAGCAAGCAGCAACTGCGTACGGAGGAATCGGCTGCCTTCAAAGCTACGCCGAATCGTAAAGGGAACGCAAGCGCCAATGGCGGGCGTGTGCTGCTAACCACGATGTTGATTTAAGTCGACAGATCGGAAGCAAGAGACTACGGTGAGCTGAAAAAAAGAAGGTGCGGGCTGAGCAGCGTCAACGTGGTAATCTAACCTGCTTTGACATGACACGTCCACAGAAAGCCAATGCCCGTTTTCGGCAGGATTTCCTCTAGTGGCACTTTCATTTCGGCTGCGACGTCTGCGCCTTCCTATGACCACGCATTTCAGCTTCGCTGGTTAACGATGCGGGTGGAGTGCTTGAGGGTTGATTTTTCTGGGGCTTTCCACACGACTTCCGCGCATGTTGCAAAACCTAATACTTTTTGATAATATACGAACAATAGGAAATAAAATTTTTTCTGTAATATATTGTCATGCGTAAACTGCGAAAAATTTCATACTTTTGAATCAGTAAAGTAATGGCATTAAAATACTGATTATAGGTCGTCTCAGGGAAACAATGCAAAAAGATGAAAAGAAACTGCGGGAAGCATGGCTGTGGCATTTCGTATTCGTCGGATTGGACAAAATATGGCCTACTTTCTTCTAGACTTCTTTAAAACAGTTAAGTCTATAGTTTCGTATTCTTTGAGCATCGTTAATGGCTTCTCATGACAGAATAGTTTATCCAAGCAAATGATAAATCAATGTCGCACTGCTCAATTTTACGTGCTTTAATTTAATATATTGTTCTGTTTAACCACGACAGACATGTTCTTGGTAATTAGTTTACCCAGCGGGCGGTGGAATTTGACGCTCAATGATAAAAGCTGAACAGGACAAATGTGAATAGGTTACTCGAAGCTTCAAGTGCCAGTAATTGCTAACACAATGTTTCTAAGCTAATCAGCGGTATACGTACGTGACACCTGCTATAGACTGAAAATTTTCTTCTACCCTGAATCATGCCACCTCCACACACTCAGCTCACCTTCAAAAACAAAGCAACGTTGAATACTACGACATATTCGGCATTCGTGTTTTAAACTCTTTATATACTAACATACTATTGCCCTCAAGTTATTTAAGGTCAGATATAGTGCACCATACCAGCAATGCAACTAAACTGCCACCATTTTTGTCAATAAAAGAGCTAGGAAGTCCACAAGGCATTTTCCGCCATCTTGAAGCGAAAGTAATGGAGGAGACTGCCGTCACCTGGCTTCACTTTTGTTGAATTGAAACACACTTGATATTCACAAAATCGTAGTTTTTGCATTGACTATAACCTCGGCACTTAAACGTACTGTTTTTTCATAGCTATGAATTACTATTACTTTTACTGCGTAAATTGTGCAGCGAAATAATCTGGTTTTTAAAGTGGTTCACTTTATCCTAGTATCTGGCTACCCAAGCGGGAAAAAAAGAAGAAAGGCGAAAAAACTCTTTTGCTTTTCTAATCAGCAAAATTAATGCACTTGCCTGCGACACTTCTCCTTTTTGTTTTGAGGAACTCCTGATTTCTGTTTTGCCAGCAGCTGTGTCGCGCCGGCTTAGTACGGCGTTTTGTACAGCAATACTCTGAATTGTCTTTCAGGCTATGCGTACGTCACCAGCTGACGTTTACTGAACAGTTGCTTTTTTTGTTTTAATCAGCACGAAGTGTAATTTCATGCTCACGAAGACACCACATGTTTTCTTTGAACGATGTGAGCCTAGAAGTGCAGCTTCAGGCCATACAGTGAGCTGAAGAGGTGGCGCCAGGCATGACCTAACTGCCATTGATCTGTGAAATGTTTGACTTGGATAAAGTTGTTTTTCTCTCTCTCTCCTTGAACATTTATGAATCACTTTAACAAATAATGCCTCCTTCATAATGAATCCTTCGATTTGTCGCATTTTGTAAGCCCGATTTGTTTGTGCAATAAAATTATGTCGAACAGTTCTTTGCAGAGCTATACAGTACGTTAAAAAGTACTGATACCATCTTATAATTGAACCCGTGACTGCCCCGACTGACGATAGAAATTTTCTGTAAACAACATTTAAAGGGAGATGTTATTCGAATACACTTTTTTTTAATATTCACTCTAGAGCAATATAACTTGAGCTGTTTATGGAGCTCTTTATGCCTATTTCAAGTATATAATTAGTTTTTTTGCAAAGTGCATACACTTAGCTCTGCGGCATGACAAAGTGAAAACACTAACTCTTTTGCCTCTTCCCTAATTTCATCGTTCTTTCCGTAATTTTGTACCTTCTTATAGTTCATAATGTTTCAAATAAAGTGTAAATACAAATAACTAATTAGGAAGCGCATACAAAATATGTGATACAGATGAAAAATATTAGAAGTAAAAATGTCTATACTTCACTCACCCAAGTAAACGTCAACAGACAATTTTTATTATACAATAAAATTTTGAAATTTAAACTAGATAATCGTATTTGTCATACTTCTGAAAAAAGTTGGGCAAATTTTGTATTTCATGCAAAACGAGGGTCACATTGAAAAAATGGCAAATTTTGTGTTTTGACAAAAAATGAGCTTTAAAGATGAAAGTGAGTTTTATTTATGAAATATGTCAACAAATACAATGAAAATAGCACACCAAAAAGAAGAATCCTTCTTGTAGTGGCAATTGCCACAAAAATACGCCAGCATCAAGAGTTTGTCCCTCTCGGCTTTTTTTAGCCGACTCCTCACAAACACTTCGCTCACAGACAGAGCCATGAAACGCTTGCCAAACTTCTTCCGCTTCATCTGGCAGAGCCTTCGCCGACTGCAAGATAGTAAAAAGTTCGACAGGACTGCGAAATCTCAACTAAGTCCAGTGTCGAGGGATACAACAGTGCCAATGCTATTTTGTGGCCACCTTTGTGCCACATACCGTCGTACATAATGGTAACATCGTTCCCGCTAAGTTCTCTCACTGTGAGCTCCTTCGATCTCGCAAAATTGGCGCTGACGTCATCCATTGCCGCATGACGATCTTTCCGGCTGATGGCTGTGAATGACTTTTGATGCCTTGGCTTTTGCAAGCCAACAACTGCCGCAAATCGGACCAGCTGCTTGTGACCTATTCCTGCAGAGCGTGCCGCCACAATGACTTTTATGCGCGAGCAATGTCTTTTTTTCATTCATAACGCAAATAAATACACGAGAAAAGCACTGTTCAGCTGCGCTGCTCGACAAGACATGGACCCCCGCAAGTAGGCTTCACAGCATATACAGGCGCGCTGCGGCGATGGCGGTCCCCGATCCGTACCCCGTGATAAGCCAGTCGCGACGCTCGAAAAACGTGCAAGAGCGTGTTTCTCTTTATTATTTCTTGCACCGCATCAGTGAGGAAAACTGTCGTTATTTGAAGAGTGAGGCTCGACCGCCTCTCTTCACTCGACTCTTCGAAAAAGGCGAGTGGCAGCGCAATATCGGTGGCAAAGTGCTCGAAGACGGCACACTTTGGGCCTTTTAACAGGCACCTTGTGCTCTGTAGACGCAATTTCATAGCATTTCCAAGTTAAGTCTCAACATGCATTTTTTTCAGAACAGTAGAGGTACTAATCTTATCAAAACAGGTGAAAATAAAAAATCGGCAATTTTGAAGAAAGAGAGAGAGAGTGAGAAATTTATTTGCGCATAACGCGAGGCGTTCCAAATGGTCGGGCTCCTATTCCAGGGTTCCGCTGGCCCTAGCCATCATCTCTACCCATTGTACCAGCCACCACTGATCAGCAATGACCGAGCTGGACAGCAGTAGCTCCCATCGTTGCTCTGTGTTGTTCATGTTGTAGTGTTCGTTGTGATGTGTACACCCACGTGATGTGAAACAGAGTTGGTGTGGCCTTACACCATGCACATATATTTCAGTATTTTCCAGCCGCATTTAATCGCAACCGAAGCAATGGTGAATTTATCTTCTTGTTTCATCAATTAGGCATTAGTATTCAAAACTTAAATGGTGCCTTCGGCGTCACATAACTTTGGAATCACAAGCTCGCGTTCTCAAGCGAACCTTTTGTGGCTCACAAATTTTGGTGGTGGTGTCGTGCGCGAAAAACTCGGGTCAGGTGGGTCTACTGAAATAAGGCCCTTGAACCTGCACTAGTAACGCGCAGGGGCTCCGGAAGTATATCTGAAGTGTTGTGGGTGGCGACGTATATAAATATATATATATAAATCTATATATATATATATATATATATATATATATATATATATATATATATATATATATATATATATATATATATGGGATATGGCACAACGGGAGCGTTGTGAACAAGGATAAATATATTTATTTCCCAACAGTTTTGGGAGGGGTCCTCCCTTCATCAGGGGATAACTCCCTGTCACAAAACGAGCGCTCAAAAAGGGCGCGCCGCCAAATTCTCGCGACGAAACGTCGGAAAGACGCCGCGAGGTCAACGTTAAAAAAAGAAAACAAACATCCAAAGACTCCCCGGGCGCGCGTCTCTCTCTCTCGGAAGCGTAGGTTCGCCGACGAAACCTCCTCGCGTCGGCGTCGGCGGCCGAGCAAGCCCTGGCAATTTCTCGGTGGAAAGGGGCGTGGTGATGCCGGGTTGCGTCATCCGTCGCGGACGGCCCCTGTATCGTCTCGCCCTTTCCCTCAGCCTTCGCTGCGCATCGCGCCGACGAAATGATGAGAACTTTCTGGAATCTCGCGCGGAAGGTATTTAATCAAGCAGCCGAGATGGGAGATCAGCAGAAGAAGGAAGTTAACGCCAGCGTGCGTAGGGTATTCCGCCGCGTCTGTCGGTGAAGGTTTTGTCCTTAGTGACAAAGCAGGAGAAGAAGAAAATTTCCACCTGAGGGGTGACGACTCGAGCTACAGGCAAGCGTGTGTGTTTACCGCTATCGAGCAAAGACGCGTGGCAACAGCTGCGTGTGTGAAGCTGACGTGTTTCCGGCGAAGAAGTTTGAAGCTTGGAGAGTGGCCATTTGAAGACGCGAGGTTTCCTGGAAGAGAAACTTCGGGGGCAGCAAAACGACAACAACGCTGGACTTTGAGTGAGTGATTCTCGGAAGAGTATCATTCGGTTTTTTGTTCCAAGGACTTTGCACTCAATAAGTTTTCGAACTCTTTAGTATTGGTTGTTCGATGCATGCGACTGCATTGTAGTGCGTATTCTTGTCTGTGTCCGTCGTTTCGAGTGTGGTTGATTGTACTGTGTAGTACATTGTTTGATTGGTGACATATTGTATTCAACTATTGTCGAGTGTGCATATTTGTGTATCGTTTTTATCTGCCATTATTGAGAATATAATTTTGTTTTGTCTATCAACTCTCGGCTCTGACTTGTTCTTTGGGCCACAGCCGGCGTCCGCTGGCGCGACAAAAAGGACCACTTCTAAATTGTCCACGCTTTCGTGGTGCGGTTCGGGGGGCCGATACTTCGGCCCTTGGAATTAGCCCGGCGATTGCCTCCTGAATTAACGGGACCTGTGACAATTAATCTGGTGTCCGCGACTAGGAACTTTTGGTGCACAGTGTGTCCAAAGTAGTGAGAAAGAGCCTCGAGTTATGGATAAGGCTATCGGAACGATTTTGTGTGTTGTTCAGTGTTCTCGTTAACGAGTGCAGGGGAGTGTTCCGTTAGACTGATTTAGGCAGATACTTTTTACACGCGGCAATACTTTATTTGCGAGACACCATGGATCTCGAAAAGTTAGTTGCTCTTGGTGAGAAGATGGATCTTTCTGGCGCCGAACTACGGAAATGGGTAAGCCAGAAGGAGAAAAAGGCGGTGGAGAGAGAAAGGTTGGCAGCTGAGAGAGCCAAGGAAGAAAAAGCAGCTGAGTTGGAACCAGAGAGGTTGGCAGCTGAAAGGGCCAAGGAAGAAAAAGCAGCTGAGTTGGAACGAGAGAGGTTGGCTGCTGAGAGAGCGAAAGAAGAAAGAGAGCAGCAATGGAAGTTGAAGCTGGAGAGAGAAAAGTTGGCAGCTGAAAGGGCGAGAGAAGAAAGAGAAGCAAAGGAGCGACAGCTGAAAGAACAAAGAGAAGCAAAGGAGCGACAGCTGAAAGAAGAAAGAGAGGCAAAGGAGCGACAGCTGAAAGAAGAAAGAGAAGCGGAGATGGCTGAAAGGGAACGGCAGCGGCAGCACGAGATGGAACTCGAGCGGCTCCGTTTGCAACAGCGAAGTGAAACTCCGGTCCAAGCTAGAGTTGAAAGCAGCGAACGGGAGTACCACGGCTTCCACTTGAACCCAAGCAAGCTGCTCGTAGCGTTTGATGAAAGGAAGGACGACCTTGACGCGTACCTTCACAGATTTGAGACGATTGCGAGGAGCCAGAATTGGCCGGAACATCAATGGGAAACTGCTTTGAGTACTTGCTTGAGTCGTGAAGCGCTCAGTGTGTACGGTAGGCTGACGCCGACCGATGCAGCCAACTATGCAAAGGTGAAAACTGCTTTGCTGAAGCGATTTAGATTTACTGTGGAAGGATTCAGGGACAGATTTCGGACAGGAAAGTCAGCTGATGGTGAGACGGCTACGCAGTACGCCGCCCGACTTAGCCATTATTTCGACAGATGGATTGAACATTCAGGGACAGCGCAGGAGTACGATGAGCTTAGAGAGCTCCTAATTAGAGAACAATTTTTTACTAGTTGCCACACAAGCTTGTCGCTGCACTTGAAAGAGAGGAAGGCTGAATCACTTGAAGGAATGCTTGAATTGGCTGATCAATTCTTGGAAGCGCAAGGTGGCACAAATTTGGCCAGAGTCAAGAAGGAGTGTCCCGACGATTCGAAAAATTCGGCACCCGAACAAAAGAAGCGTGCACCGGAGAGTGTTCCGCGATGTTTTCTGTGTAACCGAGTGGGTCATCGCGCGAACAACTGTCGTACTAACTTTGCAAGCCCTACGGCAGTAAAATGTTTCAAGTGTGGTCAGACTGGGCACAAAGCAGACGCATGTCGTAACGGAGCGAGTCAAACTCACCAGGTATCCTGTGTGCTAGCAGCACCGAAATCCGATGACAATGCCGTCCCCGATAGATTCGTAGAGTTGAAAATGGGGAGAAACTTTCTATTTTGGGTGCTGTAATGTCAAAACAGTCAACCGGTATTACGAAGGGAATGCCAACGCTGCCTGTAAAAGTTGCGGGCAAGAAGGTTTTGGTGTTAAGAGATACCGGCAGCTCCACTGTTATCGTGCGGAGAAATCTGGTACGGGAAAGTGAGTTAACAGGCAAAACGAAACCAGTTTGCCTAATTGACATTACGGTTCGGATGCTTCCCGAAGCAGAGATTGGGGTTGAAACCCCGTACTTCAGCGGGAAGGTTAAAGCTCTATGCATGAGAACCCCCCTGTACGGCCTCGTCATCGGAAACATCGACGGGGCGCGAGGGCCGAACGAACCAGAACGTTTGGGGGAAGACCCGAAGATGGAGCGCTCGCCGACACAGAGACCGCGGGATGCAGCGGAGAAAAATCCCGGGAAGGACCTCACTCGAGCCCAAGGTGAAGCAGCGGTGCAAGAGACAGTGAATGAGAACATGATCGTGTTGAACGAATTCACGTGCTGGGCAGCTGGACTTACGTCGGCACGACCTCAAGCGACCGGCAGTGTAAGGGTGATGGAGTCGGCCAGCCAGGCCCAATGTTGTGACATGAACAAGCGGGTGAATAACCGAACAGGATCGGTTGAACGTCATGACCCGTTAACAATGTCAGAAGTGACAACAATGGCTGAGACGCCGCCTCAGATACTGTCGTTGGAAGGGGCTCGCCGGAACAAAACGAGGAAAAACAAGAAGAGATCAAGCGAGCACCGCAAGAAAGGACGCAAGCACAGCTCGAAATACATGAGATAGGTGCTGAGGTCGAATCGGAAAGTGTGGCAGTACTGAGTGCAATATGTTGTGTTAATGTGGGTGTTATCCTGTGTAACAACAGTATGTCGAGCGAGTCAAAATGTTTGTTACGGTGATGTGATGTATTGTACAATTGTTGTAATGAGAGAACTTTGTACATTCGTATTCTTTGGAATATGTGATGGAGTGTTGTACTCATGTACCTCTAGTTATATTTCATGTGTTGTGAGATTGAATTACAATGTACAATTGTATTGAGTGGTCTGTTGTGAATGTGACGTGCCATGAGCGACGGACTATGTTACAGTCTGTGAGAGTGTGTGATGACTGTTTGCGCTCGTTTGTGTGGTTTTGAATATTATGAGATAATATTCTTAAAGGGGGGGGGGGGAGTGTCACAAAACGGGCGCTTAAAAAGGGCGCGCCGCCAAATTCTCGCGACGAAACGCCGGAGTGACGCCGCGAGGTCAACGATAAAAAAAATGGCAGCATATCCACGGAGTGAATGATGGAGAGTGGGGCGAAGCATTCGTCCGTCCATGCGTCCGTCTGTGTGACCGTCCATGCGTCTGTTTGTGCGCCCGTCCCTGCGTTCTTTCGTGCATCCGCCCCTGCGTCCGTTCATGCGCCCATCCATGCATCTGTTTGTGTGTCCGTTCGTTCATCTATTCAACACTCCAAGTCCTACGATCTCGCATCTTTTTATCATATATTGGATGGATGGATGCTATGAGCGTCCCCTTTATAACGGGGTGGTGACAAGTATGCCACCAGGCTCGACAAAAAAAAAACCTTTTTTTCTTTTTTTGATGTTGGCCTAATGCCTCTACTTCGATAAATTCTATCTTAATGGAAAAAAAGGTAAATTTTCAGCTTAAGTTCTCTGCCATTTACGGCACACTGTCCATACTTTATTTTTCCAATATTTATTTTTGTTCTTTCTCTCTAATTTTCTGCCACCAATACTCTAACCGTCTCTTACTTATTTCAATCGCGGGTGTGTTCAGCTTTCCATTGTTGTCCCTAAAACCCAAGGCTTCCTGTAGGCTCGTGCCCAAACGTACACCTGGGTGGATATCTCCACATTCAATCAGAACATGCTCCGCCGTTTCCTTATCTTTCCCGCAGCATGTGCATTGTTCTTCTTCTTTACTGAATCTTGCTTTATAACTACGCGTTCTAAGGCAACCCGATCTCGCTTCAAACAGTAAAGCGCTTCCCCTTGAATTATCGTAAAATGCCTCCCTCCTTATTTCATCTTTGCCCTTTCGGTAGTTACTCAAAGCCGGTTTTTTCTCCATAGCTGCCATCCAGTAAATCCTCTCCGCCTCCCTGACTTTTCCCTTAACGCTCTTTGTTGACATATGGCTTACAGTACCAGCCGTATATTTACTAGTGAGTCTTCTAGTTCTTTTTCTCCACTGTGTGTCCACGCTCTTCCTATACAAATAACGGAACACCTTCTCTGCCCATCTACTCTCCTTCATATTTCTTAGCCTTTCTTCGAACCTTATTTTGCTCTGCGCTTCCCTCGCCTTAAAACCTGCCCACCCCATATCGCCCTTTACAGCCTCGTTTGTCGTCTTCCCGTGAGCACCCAACGCGAGGCGTCCCACAGTCCTTTGATTTACATCCATTCCCGATTGCACCTCTGCCCTCATGCACACCACTGAGTTCCCAAAAGTAAGCCCTGGAACCATTACACCCTTTTACAGACCTCGAAGCACCTCATACCTATTGTATCCCCACAACGCTCTGTGCTTCATTATTGCCGCATTCCTCTTTCCTTTTGCTGCCGAGGCTTTTTCCTGTACCTCCATGTATCTATCACTCTCATTTACCCATACTCCAAGGTACTTGTATTCGCTTACCCTCGGTATTTCTTGGCCTTGTATGGACACCGTCTGATCACAGGGATCATTGAATACCATCAATCCACACTTCGTTACACTGAATCCTAGTCCAAGAGCTTCACCTTCCCATCCGCATATATTCGCCAGCTGCTGTATATCATCTCGACTGTCCGCAAATAAGACGATATCGTCCGCATAAAATAAACCTGGAAGCTTCTGCTCAATCATCATGCCGCCCTGTTTGTGTGACAGATTAAAACCAATGTTGCTACCTTCTAGCGCTTTTTCCATACTCACCATGTACAGCATGAATAACAGCGGGGACAAAGGACATCCCTGTCTCAGACCCTTGCTAACCTCAACGTTCTCTTTGCTACGCATTCCTTCCCACTCTATGCAAACTGTATTTTCTCGGTATATCTCCCTCAAAAGCTGTATACAGTCGTCGCCCATGCCCATTCCTTTCAATATATCCCACAAAATTTCCTGATTAACGTTGTCGTATGCCCCAGTGATGTCTAGAAAAGCCACGTACAAGGGCCTATTCTCTATTTTAGATATTTCTATACACTGAGTGAGAACAAACAGGTTATCGTCTAACCGCCTGTCGACTCGAAATCCGTTCTGAAGTTCTCCCAAAATATCGTTATGTTCGGCCCATGTATCTATTTTCATTTTTACTGCTTGCATCGCCAACCTGTATAGTACCGATGTAATGGTTAGTGGTCTATACGAGCGAATCTTGTCCTTTTCTCCCTTGCCTTTATAGATTAAGTTCATTCTACTTTGTCGCCAACTGTCCGGTATTTGTCCGTCCTTTAAGCTTTTTTCTATTGCTTTTAACAATGCTTCTTTAGTGTTATGTCCTAGTTCGTTAATGAGGCTAACGGGAATCCCATCTAAACCCGCGGCAGTGCGCTTTGGAATTTTTCCTTCGGCCTTTTTCCAGTTGAAATTATCAAGTACTAGCTCTTCCTCTGTTGCTTTCTCCGCCACACTTTTACTCACCGGGGAGATCCCCTGGACGCTCTTTTGAAACGAATCGGCTGTTACCTTTTGGATGTAGCCTAGCGCTTTGTACCCTTCCAATTGATTTCCTCCTTCATCTAGAATATGTTGTTGCGTTGTGACAGACTTCCTACCTAGCGCCTTTATGTGGCTCCAAAAAATCCTAGGCGCGGCCTCCTTTTTTTCGTGTATCTCTGTCATCCAGCGTTCACTTTCACCTTTAATTTTTGCCTCTACCAATTTCTGTACAAGGGATTTTTTCTCTAAATATATTTCCCATATTTTTTTTGACTTCGTCCTGCGGCCGCTTCTCCTTTTTTGCCTTTCTATGCTCCCGTGATGCTTCGCGTCGCTTCTCGATCGCCTCCCGGATTTCCCTGTTCCACCAACTTTTTGGCTTCCTTTTTCCTTTCCAGCAAACAGTTTTCTTCTCTTTCCCTATCTCCTTCGTCATTAGATGTAACAGCTCACTATACTCCCAGTCCTTGCCTGGTATTTCGCCTACTTCTTCCCCGACTCTTGCGGCTATATTTATTATTTGTTTGTCATTTAAATACGAGCTGCCAGACTTTGATTCCATGCTCATATTTTCAGTTTCGTATCCCATTTGTAATGTTATTCGTTTATGATGACTACCCAAGCTGTTAATGCCTTCCTCGTCTATCCTCATTTCTGTCAGTTTGTGGTAAATTCCTTCAGTCATGAGACAATAATCAATACTTGATTGCTTGTTTTCGACTTCCCATGTGATCTGACCGTCACATTTAGGCCCCGTGTTAACTATCTCCAGACTATGTTGCTCGCAAAGATCTAGTAATAACTTCCCATTGGTGTCTGATGTCTGAATATCCGTCAAGGTCATGTATGTGGGCATTCATGTCCCCTAGAAGGATTATTTCGGCCCCATTACCAAATTCCTTAATATCCGCACTCATGCAATCCACTATCTCCTGGTTCTTTTCTCTGCAGTTATTCCCCGTCCACAAGTAGGCTACCCCTAGCCACGTTTCCTTTCCACCTACTGTGCCCAGAACCCAGAGGTGCTCTGAACACGTCTGTTTCACTCTAACCCATTTGGCTCCGCGATGAATTAGCATTCCTACACCCCCACCTTTCCTTTCCGATATGGTCCTGTTACTCCCTTCCCAAACATAATTTTCAATATGTGGTGGCTCTTCCAAGTCTCTAAGGTGTGTTTCTGTAACCGCATACACGCCTATCTGTTCTTTGTTTAACTGCTCCTCAATCTCTAACCATTTTGCCTTCTTTCTGCCACCCTGCATGTTTATGTAACTAATTGCAACACGCGCCTTTTTCCTTTTTCTTTTACCTTTTTTCTGGTTTTTCGCAATTCTACCTGTCAAAGCGTCCTCCTGGTTGTTTTCCCTGTTACGAGCTACCCCGGACTCCGAAGGGCCCGTGAGCCCCCCAAAAAGCTACTGCGCGTCCTGCCAGTCGCCAGCCCACCTCGTGTCCAAGCCTCTTATCGAAATGAATCTTGTCTCTTTGGAATCCACCCCACCTGTGCACTTCCCTGTTTAAATCCACTACCTCGAAACCCTTCTCTCGACTAATTTGCCATATCTCTTTGTTTGCGTCGACAACCGCTCTTTGTAGGTTGACGTTGCGTACTGGTACTTCCGGTACTGTGCATACTACAATTTGCACCTGGGGGGACACGGCGCGCATGTCATCCACCCCTTTCGCCAAGGTCGTCGCTACTCCTGACGATTCTTTTTTCAGGACGTCATTTAGCCCTCCCGCAATTACAACGAGGTTACGATTGTTAGCTTTAGCTGCGAGTTGTTCACCCGCTTGACTCATTACTGTCCCCAGCGTTTGTCCTGGGAACGTCCCTATCGCAACTCTCTTGTCGCCTTTCACCCTTTCTTTGATTGCCGCTGCGCATCGGACTAAATTTGAGTCACCGGCGATGATGACCTGTTCAGACATTCCTTCTGAAACCTGCACCTGGCTGCTGACTAGGTGACTAGCGTGAGTCACGGCTGCTGGTTTGCTCCCTCCCTCCCTCAAAACTACTTCCCGGTAGCTGGGCCCTGTGGCCAATGTATCTGCCTTTGTCATGCCTGTTTCCTTCATCTCTCCCGCACGGGGGGTCGTCGCCATAATGCTTCCGCCGTCACCTGCGTCTTCGTTCCCTTTCACGACCTTCGATAGGCCCTTCTCGGCTGACCGGAGCCTTCCTTCCATGGCTGACGTTTTCTCTCGCTCCTTCGCCAATGCATTCTCCAGCTCTGCGATTTTCTCCATGAGCCCACTCTGGACCGCCATCATATTTTTCATTTTCACCTCGAACTCGCACTGTCAACACTTGGCGTCATCTTCTGCTTTCTCCTCCGCACTAACTTCCACCTTCCAACCTACCCCGCACTCTGAAAACTTTACGGTCTTTTTGACCATGGCTAGCTCAGTTTACCGATGCCCACGTGTTAGAAAACTGTACTAAAATACACTGGTCTAAGCCAAAAAGAACCACAATAATAAATAAATACGCTACACTTCACAGCACCTGCGCATGCACGTGGTCGGTCTACGCGCAGACCTCAGCCACGTGGTGGCTGGAGAAAAAAGACACAGTACAAAATACTAAAAAAAACGTACACCGTAATAGACCTAATCAAGCTTTACGCTAGCGCCTTACGTTCTCATAACGCTACAGACAGAGGCAAGCTGGAAACATGCAAAAACACTTATCTGTAGCTGTCATTCCGGAGCTCTCCAAAAACACGTCCGACCTCTACCACACTCTCCGACCTCCAAAACGGGCGCTCATATAGAAGCACCGCCATCCCCATATAGAAGCACCGCCATCCAGCGGACATTCCAAGGACTAAACGAGAGGTGGCACACGCACACTTTTTTACGGCCTGCGCTTTGGGTCCACCTCCCACCTTTAACCACCTCGAGTTCATGGTATATTCTAGTTCACTGTATTCATGGCACTGCAACCAAACGCTCGTTAAACCTTTCGAAAACCAAGGAGGTTACGCCCAGCGAGTATAACGTAGCAACCTTTCCCTGTCAGATAGGGCTCAATTTACATGCCAATGGCTGCTAATGAGAAATGAGAGACAGGAGAATCCGGCTTTTACTTTCTTACGGCTTGCGCTTCGTATCTACTTCTCATTTTTAACCACCTTGAGTTCATTCATGGTATATACAAGTTCATTGTATTCATGGCACTGCGGCTCAACGCTCGCTAAACCTTTCTAAAGCTAAGGAGGTTACACCCAGCGAGTATAATGTAGCGTCCCTTTCTTGTCTGATAGTGCTCAATGTACATGCCAATGGCTGCTAATGGGGATCGCAGCGCGCGCGTTGACTAAAAGCCGAATGCTCATGTCTCTCATTCCCCATTAGCAGCCATTGGCATGTACATTGAGCACTATTTTTTATTGTTAAACAACGCACAGAAGAAATCTCTCACTGGCACCACCTTGGAGGTCAAGTGTTATACCTATTTCGGGTATGTGCAACTGGTGGTTACATACGAGGGACGCCCAAGCCACGCCATAAGGAGCTTCGCCCCTAAAAAGAAAACAAACATCCAAAGACTCCCCGGGCGCGTGTCTCTCTCCCTCGGAAGCGTACGTTTGCATACGAAACCTCCTCGCGTCGGCGGCCGAGCAAGCCCTGGAAATTTCTCGATGGAAAGGGGCGTGGTGATGCCGGGTTGCGTCATCCGTCGCGGACGGCCCCCGTGTCGTCTCGCCCTTTCCCCCAGCCTTCGCTGCGCATCGCGCCGACGAAATTATGAGAACTTTCTGGAATCTCGCGCGGAAGGTATTTAATCGAGCAGCCGAGACCAGAGATGAGGAGAAGACGGAAGTTAGCGCTAGAGCGCGTAGGGATACCGCCGTGTAGTCGGCGAAGGTTTTGTCCGTAGAGACAAAGCAGGAGAAGGAGATGATTTCCACCTGAGGGGTGACGACTCGAGCTACAGGCAAGAGTGTGTGTTTACCGCTATCGAGCAAAGACGCGTGGCAACAGCTGCGTGTGTGAAGCCGACGTGTTTCCGGCGAAGAAGTTTGAAGCTTGGAGAGTGGCCATTTGAAGACGCGAGGTTTCCTGGAAGAGAAACTTCGGCGAGGTTTCCTGGAAGAGAAACTTCGGCGGCAGCGGAACGACAACAACGCTGGACTTTGAGTGAGTGATACTCGGAAGAGTATCATTCAGTCCTTTGTTCCAAGGAATTTGGACTCAATAAGTTTTCGAACTCTTCAGTCTTTAAGTGTCTTGGTTGTTCGATGCATGCGACTGCATTGTAGTGCGTATTGTTGTGTGTGTTCGTTGTTTCGAGTGTAGCTGATTGTACTGTGTAGTACATTGTTTGATTGGTGACATATTGTATTCAACTATTGTCAAGTGTGCATATTTGTGTATCGTTTTTATCTGCCATTATTGAGCCGGCGTCCGCTGGCGCGCCAAAAAGGACCACATCTAAATTGTCCACGCTTTCGTGGTGCGGTTCGGGGGGCCGATACTTCGGCCCCTGGAATTAGCCCGGCGATTGCCTCTCGAATTAACGGGACCTGTGACATCCCCTGATGAAGGGAGGACCCCTCCCGAAACTGTTGGGAAATAAATATATTTACCCTTGTTCACAACGCCCGTTGTGCCATATCCCATACCTTCACGCAGACTAACTGGCCCATTGAATTATTACTCCCACTATATATATTATATATATATATATATATATATATATATATATATATATATATATATGTATATATGTGTGTGTGTGTGTGTGTGTGTGTGTGTGTGTGTGTGGTGTGTGTGTGTGTGTGTGTGTGTGTGTGTGTGTGTGTGTGTGTGTGTGTGTGTGTGTGTTTTCTATGGCGAGAAAAGGAGGGGGAGAGGTCATAGCAGCTGTTAGGGGGGCAGCATGCGCCCCCCCCCCCTTGGTTTCCAACCTGTGAAGGCGACGGACCCTACTGCCCACCCCCCACGGTTCTGGAGCCCCTGGTCCTGCGCGTGTATGTGCCATTTTTCAGTAATTGATAATCTCTATTGATCATCAGCGATTAGCTACTTCTAATATAGGGGGTCATATTATGTTGGGCTCACTTGTTATTTCACGTGTCCTCGTTTCTATGCCGCAGGGTCATGAACGCATCAATGTCGTTGTCGCTTGTAGCGAACTCGTAGTGTTCTGCCAAGCGAATCGGTGGAGGTACGATTGCCATCGTGACAAAAGCAAACACTAAAAAGAGAGTTTTGTGCAATTCTAGGGAAATAAAAAAAGATAGAAAGACAAACGAAGAAGGAAACGAGGACGAAAGAAACAGAGATAAACAGATAAACAAAGAGAGAGATAGAGAAATAAAGAGAGAAAGAAAGAAACCTATATAGAAGAGAATAAAGAAAGAATAATGGAAGAAACAAAGAAGGAAGGAAAGAGAACGAAAGAAGGAAAAAAAGATAAACAAGAAAAAGAAGAAAGAAAGAAAGAAGGAAGGAAAGAAAGAAATAAAGAAAGAAAGGAAGAAAGAACGAAAGAAAGAACGAAAAAAAGAAAGGAACCCTTTGGGAAAAAAGGAATGGTGGGCATGGTGTAAAGCTCCACCCACCATTATAGTGGAATAATGTAGTGGGTGAATGGTGGGAATTTCAAATCCCGGCTGTGGCGGCTGCATTTCCGATGGAGGCTGTAATGTTGTAGGCCCGTGTACTCAGATTTGGGTGCACGTTAAAGAACCCCAGGTAGTCCAAATTTCCGGAGCCCTCCACTACGGCGTCTCTCATAATAATATGGTGGTTTTGGGACGTCAAACCCCACAAATCAAACAATCAATCAATGGTGGGAAACGTCCACCATGGCGCATGGTGGGATGTTGTGGGTGCTGCAGGGCCGGCAACGCTTGAGCGCGATATGGCATCAGAATCACCGTGACGAGCTGCCACAAAAAATAAAAAACAATTGTATAAAAAACGGTGTAAAAAAAACACCCGTCCCGTAAAAAAAAAGGTGCCATGCAGGATCGAACGTGCAACCTGCGGATTCCCATTCAGAGACGCTAACCACTGCGTCATACCAACATGATGATGGTTATGTGGTAAATAGTAGTTTACATACAAACTTACCGTTTAACTTCAGTTATGTTTGTCGTGTACACGACATATACGAGATCTGCACCTGCTACTAAAAATTACACATTTATTAAACACAAGTGACTGCTGCCTGTAATGATTGCCAGTGTGTTAATGGCACCAGTGCTATTTTTTTACAATTCACAACTGCAAGAAAAAAAACGAAGTGGACTGGGGAGCACCAATAGTTTACCGGCGGGGTCTGCCAAGTTTAATATCGGTTTCGCGTTCATTCTAAAGGGCGACATCTGCTCACTCTTAATGACGCTTCTAGGCTCATTTCATAGATACGCCCACCTAATTTATTTGATTGAGTATTGGAATGCTTTTCGCGCAACGTAGAGGGCGGTCGTGCCAGCGCAATGCCGTAGCTCTTTCGCTATAGCAACAACTACATAACGGCTTGGCCAAAACGAATGCAGTGTGCCGGAAACATTACGCTATAATATCGGTTCCCCAAGCATACGAATTACCACGTCTGAGTTCTTGCCATAAAAGCTAGAGAAGTGTGGGCGAGTGCGACCAGCGGCTGTCGGTGAGAAGAGGCGTACGTTCTCTGGGAGTGCTTTAATCGCGTCGCATCGATGTTTGTTGCTTCTTGAGCGGACACCATACACATATAAAAATGCTTCATTTAGGTTAATTGATGTCATGGCTGCGCTGTATTACCATTCTTAGTCGTCGAAATCGTGTATTCTGAAACCAAGAAGCACGGATAACACAATTGTACGGGTTTGGTCTGTAGGCCTAACCTTTGATGGAAATCATGGTGGTAGAACATGTAGTGTACCGATCCCAGCTTGGTACACTATATAAATTTTCCGCCATTATAAGCCCACCCATCATCTGCTTACTGCTTCCCAGCATTATCGCAATGGTGGGCAGAGCTTCTCAGCTTGGTACACCATGTGGCCCACCATAACAAGCACCACCCATCATCTGCTTAGTGCTTCCCAGCATTATCGCAATGGTGGGAAGAGTTTCTCAGCTTGGTACACCATGTGGCCCACCATAATAAGCACCACCCACTATATGCTTAAGGCTTTCCAGCATTATCGCAATGGTGGGCAGAGTGTCCCATGATTGCTTACTACCTTGCCTTTACTTTCCACCATCACTTCCACTTTACCCATCTTCTGTACACCATACCACCCAGTATGTCCCGGCATAACCACCATAATTTTCAATACGTCCCACCATATTCATCATAATTTCCACCATGCCCACTGTTATTTCCACTACGCCCACCATGTTTTCCAGTATCCACCATGGCTATTTTTCCGATAGGGTTAAGAAGCACGGGAAAAAATGAAACGCCAGGCCTGCGCGGAACGCGCAGCACACGCTCTGTAAGGCAAGAGCGACCTTACAGAGCCTTTCTTAAACACTCTACAATCTTTGGGTAACTGCTACAAGCACACCGCTGGATACCCACTATGCCATAAATATTCATAATTTTTGGTGAGTAGGCCAGTATTTGCCATGCTATATTTCGTCATTATTTGGA
The DNA here is from genome assembly GCA_013436015.1 of Rhipicephalus annulatus. Taxonomy (NCBI): domain Eukaryota; kingdom Metazoa; phylum Arthropoda; class Arachnida; order Ixodida; family Ixodidae; genus Rhipicephalus; species Rhipicephalus annulatus. The sequence continues at coordinate 57,304 of WOVY01012440.1, forward strand.
GAACCGTGGTATTCGCTACATGCTTGTTGGGAATTTGGTGCAATCGTTTATACACTGGCTGACGACAATGAAGAAATGTGCCTGAAGTGAGTGTGCGCCACAGTTAATAGTTGGTGAAGAACAAGTTTTTTTAATAGGTTGCAGTATTGGACGACCCACTCGTTACGCCATTAGATTTGTGGGACGATTGGCTGTTTCTCTGATGTTCCAAAAACACTTTTTTTACTCGTATTAAAGCCATTCCTTTCTCAAAATCACGCCTGCATAAGGCTGGGCAGGCACGGAGACGACTCCGGTTCGAATCTCGTTGTCATTACTGTTTTTGATTTACTAAGTTTTTTTAATACTGGTTACGGACACTAGCGGTGGCAGCGCCGCACGTGGCATGTATTCTGATTTTAAAACAGCTTTCCCTGTAAAATATATACTGTGCCAGGCACCGTCAGGCCACACTTCGCTTGTTCCCGTTTTCTTGAGAGAGCAAAGGCTCCTGCCATTTGTTTTTTTTTTGTTTTTTAAGTGGCACACTGAGAAAATTACATGAAGTGCGCTTATGTCAACACGTCGATGGGGCACTCTCATCTGCGAAAAGTAGGACATTTCTCTACCCCCACCCCTCTCCTCCATAAATATGCAAGCCAGTTCCCGCTATTTGACCGGGTACCGAGTGATCGTGCGAAGGCCACAGGCAAATAGCTCGCACGAAAAGCTCCCTTTTAATGAATTTGCATAGGTCATCGCGAACAGTAATGAAGGAGAAAACGTGACAGGAGGCAGTGCTGTTGGGTGGTTTGAAACCACTTTTGCAAGTAACCATGCCCTCAAAAACCTTAATTGGTTAACAGCCAAACACGATATTACAAATAACTATGCTCCTCAAAGATTCAGCGAGTGCTTTGCGAGTATGTAGCGGCCCATGAGTTTTTGTTGTTTTTTTGGACTTTAACGGCGACACTGCTGAACTGTTGCCTTATTAATCATTGCAAATATTTGGTGACAAAGAAAAGCACGCTGCCATCACGGACACCACCGCGCCATCACAGTGAAAGCTGGATGTGCGGAGCTTCTTGGGCCCGTTTTGGACTCAGTTGGGGAAATGTACACACAACGGCATGAAACACCCTAACGTTCACGAATTAGCGAAACACCCAATATGCCATTATTTATTACTCTGTGAATAAGTGAGGTAGCCGCTAAACATTTGTAAGACATTATTATATTTTTCTCTTTTCTTTTTCGAGCCATAGTGATTACGGACACCGACATTGGTGATGGGCAGCTACGGACCTAAAAACAGCCGTTGTTGTGGTCTCTTATCAGCTTTCGCTTTCAAACAGACTTCCGTTAGTAATCGTATTCAAGGGTGTAGCAATGATCACGATTAATAAACATGATAATTGAGTACACTATTCAGCCGAATGGTGGGATATTATCGGAGATGTGTCAACACAGAGTTCACGACACCGATAACACGACCATATCAAAGATAGGGAGATCAAGTTATTAAAGGTAATACGAGTACTATTACCGGTAAGCAGAGTGAAAAAAAAGCAAGTTGATTGAAAATGGCACACTTACTTACACGTAGCCCACTTTCCTTCAGGAAGATCATCATATTGGTTTTAAAATATGTGCTGCAGTGACCAGCGCGTGCATGACAATCATCTGGCCAATCAACCTCTGAGTGACAGCAAAGCGAACGCATCCGTAATACACATGTAAATCATTTTCTGGATATGTCCGACTATCACGTTTTACGATTGCAGTCCGAGTCACTCTAGCTGTGCATGCCCACACTTGGAGTCACTTATGTCCAAACACGCATTGCTGACACAGTCGACAAGGGGCTCGACCTCTGCGCCGAAGGTCGCGGATTCGATCTCCGCCGCAGCAGTGGCATATCGACGGAGGCAGAATGCTAGAGGCCCAGCAAGATGTTTTCTTGGCTTATGACTGGGGTAGAAAAAAACTTGTCGGGCAAAGCAACACAATAACAAGGAAGACGAGACGCGCTATTCCTTTTTGACATCAGGGATCATAACTTACAGAGCTTGCGCGGAGCTGTGAACACGACATCGATGTTGTGCCTTGTTTCCTTTTTACGTTTTTCAAAATGATAAAAAGCACTCAAAGTTCATCGTTCATGTCGTGTTCAAGGTTCATTTAAAGTTCGCAAAGGTATGCTCCCTGGCGTCGAAAAGAGCGAAAATTGTGACAACAAGCATGACACCATCTTCACCACACGGGCAACTAATGACGTGTATGAAAGATCTCCCTGAGTGTAATTGAACTTTACATACGGCACACGGGTTGGTGTTTGAATGAAATGACCAGAGAAAAGGCGCTACCTGTTATAAAAAACAACTTGGGGGGCCTTTGGCCGAGTATTGTGAAAGTTGCAGATGTGCATCTGAGTTTGCGCGCAGATGTTTACTAAAGAGAGCAGTAGATAAGACCAAAAGGAAGATAGTGTAATTTTTCAATACATTAAAGACTGGTGATGGTAGCATTCGTAGATTTTCAATAATACGCCTGAACCATCAAGTGCCCTTCTTCAAAAAACAGCTCAAAATTTTCATGTTGCTTGTTTTTGGGTATTGACGTTTTATCACGTTCTTGTGTTCTCACATTCCTATTTTATTGACACACCCCATGCAGCTTTAGGCCTTTTTGCTATTATTTTTGTTGCAGACTTGTTTATTGCCGTAGCATTTGGACCTTGATGTTGCGAGGGTTTTTTTGTTTTGTCTTTTATTTATGTTGCATCTTTAGCTTTTCAAGACATTCAGCTATGCCTCCCCCCCCCTCTTCTTAAAAAAATCTTTCTTATGGTGAATCTTGCTTGCTGGTTTTTTGTCAGCAATACTTCTGTTACCTATATTGATGCACCATTTGAAAAAAAAGTTTTGAGCGCTGTTTTCTAGTCTCGCTTCAACCAGAGTTTTTATTGATTGATTTGTGAGGTTTAACGTCCCAAAACCACCATATGATTATGAGAGACGCCGTAGTGGAGGGCTCCGGAAATTTCGACCACCTGGGGTTCTTTAACGTGCACCCAAATCTGAGCACACGGGCCTACAACATTTCCGCCTCAATCGGAAATGCAGCCGCCGCAGCCGGGATTAGAACCCGTGACCTGCGGGTCAGCAGCCGAGTACCTTAGCCACTAGACCACCACTGCGGGGCGCAACCAGAGTTTTTAGAATCATCTGATGAGTTTCAAGTATGTGTTTGCGTTTTCTTTGTTCCTTTCTTTTTGGCTTGTTAAAAAATATAATCTTTGTAACATGCGAGCAACCACCAAACTCATGTTGCATTGTTGGGATTTGCTGTTTAAGGATATGACTTCCTTCTGCGTCTTTTATTTCAGTCTGATTACTGCGAGGGGGATGCCCTTTGCTGTTCTTGTGCTGTTTATATATTTGCATAACTTTCTTCGATGAACAGCAGGAACTAACAGCGTCAGACCAGTATTCTTTGTCCTTGTGTTGCTTTGCGCAACATTTTCTTCACGAGAAACCTGTGTACTGTGCCATGTTGGCACAAGTGACAAAGCACCTTCACTTTTACTGATGTGGAGGGTGGGATTGGTCTAGACTGCATTTTATTATTAAGCTGCTGAGCAAAAATTACACATTGTACAGACGCAGAGACGAGGAGTGGGCTAGTATATCTTATGGTCCATGCCGCAGGGCTAAAAGAAACTGTCCCAGGGCAATATTTGATCGCTTAATAGAGACCATCCTTGAGACTGCTAGTGATTAGCTGCCCAGTGTGCAGTGCTGTACCTTAGTCCAAGCTTTAATATTCGGCTCTGCAACAGCAATCTCAGATTCTTTCTGTGCTTGAGGTACGCAAACTGCACAACTATTTACAATGTTGCTTCAACATATCTATTGCGTTCGTCTTTAGCAATGGTTGTAAGGCTAGAAATATTACCGCCACTTTCAAGAACCACCGTTCAAGGACATCTAAGGCTGCAAAGCTTCAACTTTTTTGCTAAAAAGTCTTATTGAGATCGTTATAAGAGAAAAACTGCGCGTGCAGTCTCGCTAAAGTTGTAAATGATACAGAACACGTATGGTAAATATTATTATTGACAGGAAGTGGTGTAACTTAAATGAATGATGACAATTTACCATTACCAGGATCGCCTAACTCTTTCATGCTACTCAGGTGCCTCTTGCTTCAAGCACACGGAGCTTGCTCACATTTTACTGCGAAGGCTGTTATGAGATCAAATCTCAGGTCACGCGTGGCGATGTAGTTGTCCGCCGCCACCGCCAGTATCCGTAACCACTATCGCGAAGTAAGAAAAAAAAACCTAGCACAAAGGACATGGTGGAGCTCGAACCAGGCTCCACTGCTTGCCAGTTCACTATTCTACCTGTGATTGGGTCTTGTTTGCAAACTTGCCTTAGGCCAGCATTATGTCAGTAAAGTAATCGCGGTAATATGAGTAATAAAGCTTTTTAAAACACCAAAAGAACAACGAGGCGTCACACAATGCAAATAGCACAACGATGGGGTTGTCTCATGCTCAAAACCATTACAAAAGCGTGTTTTTGATCACCTATTAACTGTGCCGCATACCCACTTGAGGCAAAATTCTTCATCGTCGTCAGCCACTGCATGAACAATTGGCACAAAATAATTTGCGAATGTTTAGTGGATTGTACGCCTTTCAGAAGATTGACGAAGGATAGCATAGCGTATGCTGGTCTACTACCCAGAAATTATTATTATTAATTCTATAGCGGGTACCCAGCAAGTGTGTTTGCGGCAGTTACCTAATTAGTGTTCAGAAAAGGCTCTGAAAGGCAGCTATTCGAGCTTTCGCTTTGAGTATGCTGCGTCTTCCGCGCAGGCCTGGCGCTATTTAAAGCCACTAAGGCACACCTCTTTTAAACCAGCCAAACCATTATTAGGGGAGAAAATGGAGCTTGTTCCTATTTTTTGAAGCCCCTATGACACGCTTCTTTTCAACCAATCAACCCATTATCCGTAAAAACATGGAGCTTGCTGCCATTTTCGAAGCAACTAGGCCCTGTTTTCTTTCTGTTCTTTAACAAACCAACCCATTATCCGGGAAAACATGGCACTTTCTCCTATATTTAAGCCTCTAAGGCCCGCCTCTTTTCAACAAATAGACCCATTATTCGGGAAAACACGGCACTTTCTCCAACTTTGAAAGCCTCTAAAGCACACCTCTTTTCAACCAATCGAACCACTATTCGAGAAAACATGGCACTTGCTCGTCAAAGTTAACCACTATTACCAGTTCTAACTAGGCATTTATTACATTTAAACGTCCTATTTCTGTCTTTACTTCTTATCAAGCTGTGTTCAAGCCCCGTGGCTTCTTTATTTTGTGCCCCATTATAATGGTGTAGTGGCTGCGGCGGCTGCATTTTCAATGCAAGCGAAAATGCTGTAGACCTGTGTGCTCAGATTTGGGTGCACGGGAAAGAACCCCAGGTGGTCGAAATTTTCGGAGCCCTCTACTATGGCGTACCTCATAATCATATGGTTGTTTTGGGACGTTAAACCCCATATATCAATCATTCATTATTCTGTGTAGAACACTCATAATTACCTCTTCAGTATCAAAAGTATCCGGTGTCGATGATGCTCTGATTACTGTTGAGAGCACGCCGGTTCGTTCATTTTTTAAGCTTTAAACACTAATTTGTCTTAAAGTTGGAATATAAAGAAATTGTTTTAAGATATTCTCACAAACTTATCAGTTCTTCATTTGTGCGCACAAAGATATCGCACATAGCACACGTCGACAAAAATTGTGAAACTACACCACAATACTAATGGAGGTTGTGCTTATTCTCCACCGAAAGAAGTAACGAAAGGCAAAAAGCGATAACCAAACACACTTCTGGTTTGCTAACCCACACTGAAAAAATTATTGAAGGAATTAAAAAGAACGAAGGAAGAAAATAGTCTCAGGGCACATTTGCGTTGGTCTGTTACTTTCTCTTACAAGGTATCGCTCAACCAGGCCGATTTGTAAAGACAGAGTCAATGACTGCGGCACGACCGGTAGCACCGAAACCTGAATATCTCTCCTAAAAAAGAGTCTGTTGTAGAGTTTGTTCAGCGCATGGCGTGTAACGTTGCTCTCGCTCACAAAACAATCACAGACACGCTGTAGATGCTCTATCGTTTCATCACTGCTCCACGTGTCTAATCTGGAAGTGTCTGCTGTTTCCATGCGGAAGACATAGCTAGGGCTTCGTGAAAGCCCCCCCTAACCACAAGCGGCACACAGAGGTTGTGTCACGGTGGTAAACGCTCAATGGGATTCACAGCTTTCTCGGTGAGTCTATAGCTTGTATATGGGACGGTTTCAGACATGGCGTGGGTCAACCGAGTTTGCGTCATTGCGTCAGTGAACGGGCAAAGGCCTCTTGCAGCGTCTATACACGACACGCGTGTTGGACTGCTTGGTCCTTGTAGGTGGATCAAGTGGCATTATCAGAAAGGTCGTAACTAATACCTCCACCATGTCCCAGCTGTAATTGGAATGCTACGTCATGTCCCTTCGACAAAACTTGGGGAAGGACAATTCTTATTTCATTCACTAGCTGCTCATGCATCCTTCATCGTAACTCTGATAGCGGAGTCTGAAGGGGTGCCTTAGAGCAGCAAAAAAAAAAACAAACCATTTTTTTGGACTGTGCTTTCGCGATATAAAGAACAACACTACGTCAGGCGGCATGCTCCATTGTTGTTGATGTCGTCTTGAGGGACACTCTGAACTTCATTGTCATTTGGCAGGTTGGGATAACAGCGCCACCTGTGGAGATGTAGGCTGAAACCAATCCATCGGTGTATATGTCGGCAGCTGACATTGCTCTTACCGAACGAGGAATGTGGCCAAACGATGTCCCGTCAACGTTGCAGAACATGAGGTGTTCTTGTTGATGACACATAGGACATATTCGAATAATTTTCGAAAACAAAAATTATTGCATTTCGCGGGCAACATACTACCAGGCGACGCGCAGGCATCACTTTGAGCAAAGTGCACGAAGCAAATCAGAAAAAAAAGAGATTGTCCAAAGAGAGGGAACATATTTTGTATAACGATCAATAGCTTTGACCAGATGAAATGGTGCCCCATTATGAAATGTTGTAAAAGCTATTCTATGGCGAACACCTTTGAGCTTGCGTCTTTGGTACAGAAATACTCAACCGCGTGGTCTTCTCTACACATGCATCTGCACGAAGGCGTGCTTTTGACCCGTTGTCTGTAGATGCGATCACACTCAAATGTCATTTTGGCTCTCGTAGGTCAACCAGTATCCAAGTGTAGAGCTTCTTGAACTTCATGTCCAAGCGTTTGTATTCGAGGCTATTCAGACCATCCGTTTTGATGCGGCTGGCCCATCCGCTCAGAAGACCCAACCTGCAATTGGATAGTATGCTGCTGAAATATGGTATTTTCGCATAAACCTACCCTTATCCGACTAATCGATAAGTTTAAATTGCGTAAGGTTCGAAAGTATTGCAATAATTAAAACCTATAGTTTATTTCTAGAATTGTGGTATATGCACAATATCAAGATCTACTTTTTACAGCACTAAGACAAAGACGATTATTCACACTTTTATTCAGAAACATCACGCAGCCTAATGTTCATCTTTTATCTGGCGAACTTACACAGAGGCTTGTAACGCGACTTCAGAATAACGTATCGTCATTCCGGTCAATAGTACCGGGATGGTCACCGTTCAAACCACATTGGATGCTGAAGGTTTTGAACGTTATTTTACATAGATGGTATACAAAAGACATCCGACATAGAGTTACAAGCGAAGCTTCGCGTGAGCGTTCCTCATGTGTTGCTTTTTTTTTCTTTCTTCGTTTCTTTCTTTCTCTCTCTTTCTTTCATTCTTTCTATCTCCATAAGTTGAGGTCATTGCTGAGCTCTGCATAGGCATTGTGTCTTTCATGCGCTTTCCAACAATCGTTAGATTTCTATAACGGCCCAATAAAAAAGACCATCACGCGGTCATGGACACGCTGATTAGTAACTTTATTTTCTCATAGCTAGACTTTTTTTCTGAAATGTGTGATTCATGAGGACATTACACACAAGAAATAATATGCCTTAAAGGGGTCCTGCCGAAATTTTTTCGGTAAATATGCAATGGCCTCATTACATCTTTCCATGCAAATCCTGAGGCTAAATTCCGAAATAAATCAGACGCACGCACAAGCCCTGCCAGTTCCACGCATGCTTCTTTTGCCTTTTTCAATCACTCTCTGTCACTACTTATCCGCAACTAATGAAACCGACAGGCAATCAAGCCAAAGAAGGCATAGTAGAAATTATTTGTGCACTTGAAATGAAGAACATTGAAGAGGACTCAATATCACCCTTCCCATATGTAGGATCCGACGGGGAGGAAAATTTTTTCCTTCATTTGCATTCTTTGTTTGAATGGCAGATTGGGCAAATTTTTCATTCGTAATACTTCAGATTTGAGCACGTAACTATGTTGTGGCGAAATAGGGCAATGTGTCATCCGGCGCCGAAAACGTTTTTTTTTTTCTTTTTGTGGTGACGACATGCAATATCAGATCACAATATGCTTCTCTGTCGCCATACACGGCTGCTCCTTGAAGTAATATTTGGTAAACGGACATACAAAAGCTTCGAGATCAGTCGTCGTTGTTGCCGCGCTAGTCGTGTGCTACGGAAGAAACTCGTCGATTTCTACCCTCCGTTTCTCGTAACGTGTTCGCGCATTTTTATGCTGACATGGCAATCTCCCATTCTTTCCGCACATGTGCTTATCAAACTGCGTATTTGCGGATGCCTGATGCAATGCACTTCGTGCACAGGACTTATCTAACGCTTCCAATGTATCAATCACAGCTGAATTCGTGTACGTTGGTGCCCCACTGAGAAGTAAAATGTGCAAATGAATGGGACAGTATGCATCGTGGAGCGTTATATATTTTCTATCAAAAACCTTGTGACTACACTCCTGGATGTTGGAGGTGAGTGGTGGTCATGCTGTTGAATACACCTCTCTGGACCTCCTATAGAGTGTTTCCTCGCATAACTTCGGGTTAATGTGATATCCAGGCATGCGTTCTTAATCATTCAATGAACCGCGAAATAAATTGTTATGCCTTCTGCGGTCAAAACTTTCAGAATGCAGATGATCCTGGACAGCATTCTTCGACAGGAAGTGTGCAAGCCCAGACGACGAAGAAACTGTATTGTAATTATGCATGTCTGTATTCAGCAGTGTTCAAATATGGCAAATAATTTTTGTTCGAACTTTGTTGTGTAATATTCAAATTTAAAAATGGTCGAAAGTTAACGCAGCTTTCTATTTCACGCGCTGGAATGACCGACTGATCCAGGCGCCATCCTGGTGCCGTCATCACAAGAATGACCGTGCTTTTTCCATTGGTCTGTAGCGAAGACGACACACTGCCCAATTTGAGAACACTGCAGTTTAAATGCGCGGGGACACAAGAAGACGGAGATATATGCTTGCCGCTGTCTTCTTGAGTCCAAGCGTTCTTACTTCAAGTACTTGTTGTGATGATGGCTAGATATTAGCACGGACACGTCAAAGATTGCTACATGCACGCATATTGATATTCTAAGGGGCGACGCGCGTGTGTGTCTGACGAGGAAGACAAAGGGTTGTCTTCGCTCGATCGCTGGTGAACCAGTCACGTCATTGCCGCTGGTTTTAAATACATCTCATCCCCAGCTTCGTCGATACGGCGTCTCTTCTTTTCCGTAGCATATTTGGTGGAGGTGGAACATTCCCCGTCTTCACCATGAAGCTTCGCAGTGGCCACACCGTTCAGTCTCCAGCCATGGCTAGCAATGACAACAACCCGTCAGCGTATCCATCTGTAGCTCCAGCCACTACACACCTGACAATGCCCAACCCCCGTGATCCCCGTACATTCTCCACACAACCTGTGCTTGACGTTGAATACTGGCTCCGTATGTACGAGCACGTTAGCCAGACACACCGACGACACCCTACCATGATGCTCGCCAACGTAATCTTTTGCTTAGACGGCACCCCATGTGTCTGGTTTGACGCCCATGAGACCGAGCTCACCAGCAGGGATATCTCCAAGGAGCGACTACGCGACATTTTTGGGGACCGGTCCGGTCGCCAAATGGAAGCACGAAAAGTACTCGCCACTCGTGTGCAGTCCTCAACTGAGTCGTATGTCTCGTCATACAGAACGTGCTCGCGTTGTGCCGGAAAGTGGACGAGCAAATAACAGAGAGTGACAAGGTGAGCCACATACTCAAGGGCATCGTGGACGACGCCTTCAGCTTGCTCGTGTACACCAACGCCACGACCGTAGATATGATTATCAAGAAATGCCGCCGCTTCAAAATGGCCAAAAGCCGCCGTGTTTGGCCTCAATTTACGCGGCTACCACCACCGTAACAATATCTTCCCAAAACTACCACCAACCTTTTTAGAGTGCCTCAAAAGATTTATTTCTATTCACGCTGAATTTGTGTCATATAAGGTTCGAGTACCATTCATGTTGACATCGAAACAATTCCAATAGTTAGATACAATTAAAGAATTTCGCAGAGGACCCACCTAGACGATCTATGCATGGCAGCCGGTCGTTTCAGCGACTACAGAAATGTTCGAGCTCAGGGACACGGCAATGTTCTGTGAAGGCGGAGCCACCAGCCGTCCTGCCCATGACGTCCCTCTGAGGTGAGCACTCATTAGTGAAGGCTTGTGTACATCCGCCTTTGTGCAGGAAAGGCCACGGACTCATCAAGTAGCATACGACTACAGACAATATTGCCAAAAACTGGCAGTATAGGTCTCTAATGCGACATTCTAAAAAATAAAATAAAACTTAGGCAGCTACGCAATGGTGGTGGGAAGAGGGCTGGAACATTTTTTATGTGTTGTTCATTTATTTCTTATTCGATAAGAATTGATTCAACCGTACTTCTTTATTTTCAATATACCCAACATAAAACAATATTTGTTGAAAAATTGCTCTACAAAGCAAATTGTTTTTTTTTCTGGTTTTTAAATATTTTTTCTAAAGTACCCAATAAACCTCTACTGGGGTACGTCACAGCGTGACGTCACCGGTGCATGTGCAAGGCGGTGGTTGGCAGAACACTCCCGCTGGTGATTGAGTGGGGTGCAGTTGCTTGGTGCTTGGGGCAAGTTTTTGTCTTTTTAAAAGCTTAATCTTCATCTCACAGTGACAACATTAGCTGTGGTATGTATCAGAGAACATCTAGGTGTCTGGTAAAGTGCGGGATGACACATTTGCCACGCTGGCTGGCTGTTTATCTCGGAGAAGTGAACACACGTGGTGGCCTGTGCGAGGAACAGCGGCATAGCCTTCGAAAATGTGCTATGTTGACTGTGGCGTGTAGTGTGCGTTGACAGACAACGACAATATTGGTTCGCCTTTATGGACGGTTAAACTGGGAATATTGTGCGTGGTGCGTGCAGTGTGATTTCTGCTATGCGTCCTGTTTGCGAAAACACTGGTATTCGTTGTGGGCCGGTTGCAGTAATCGGTTGTCGACGGAACTTTACGATCTGACATTTTAGTCAAAGTGAAATTGAATTTGACGTGATTATCTGCAACTGGGTACATCTCAGCGTATGTGTGGCGAGCAGAAAAATAAGAAAGCATGATCTCCGGGTGATATATATATGACTACGCATAAACTATAAGCATGTTGTAGCGTTACCGAATCTGCATATACGCTTCACCACGGCTATAACTCGTATTACCGGATACCTGATACGTGTTAATGAAAACAGCGGGGATTTTCGTTTCTTATCTACTTTGGACATTTACGGCTCTGTCCTTATGAAGCGACAATGTGCATTAGAAGTTTGTGTCTCAGGCTTAAAGGAGCAATATAGGTACAACAACACGTTATAGGTGTCAAATGCACCAAGGTAACTATGCCAGATCATATTACATATCATGTTTTCGGGTTTAAAATCACATGCATTTTCACTGGGTTATTGACAAACGCAGTGGCAGAATTCCACTATAATTTTCATGAGGATATGTTTACCTCACCCTCACGCATGGCAAGAAGTGTTTTTCCTCCTTCATCTCCGATCAGGTTTTTGCGCAATGAGTGAGAATATTATCCGTGACGTTGCGCGCAGCAGCTGAAAACCATGCTGCCGCCAATGCTGTAGCTCGTTAAAACTGTATTGCACTGGTAAACGACGGAAAATGAAGTTTGCACCCACGCCATGCAAACATTTTTCAAACGACACCTATATAGCAATACCTGAAACGGCGGACCCAATCCGCAGCGTCCACTAATATTGCTCAAGTTTTAGCGTTCATACTTGCGCAATTGTCAATTGAAAAACGATTATTACGCATATCTGAGGCACTATAAAACACGTCAATATTTGGTATGTGTGCCTTTATACTAAAAAAGGCATAAGTAATTCTAAGGACCGTGGCGTTTATCACGCTGCGCTGTCAATGCAACGCTTGCACGAAAAGGTAAGTGTTAAATTTCCAACGCTTTGCTAAGGCGACACGGTGGTGGCACCTACCCGTAGCCTTGCGTTCTACACATTATCGCCTCAATGACGGGCGAGCACGCCACGCGCTTCGTTTTCCAAGATAACTGCCAGATAGCGCTCGTGTCTCACGTGTGCCCAAGGAGGATTAAAGAAAACTTTTTTAAATCCTCCTTGCGTGTGCCGTGTCTTGATGCGCTCGTTCACCTCCACTGCTCTCTCGATGCACCCTAACGCAGCGCCTCCAGAATACCATTCACTGGTTTTCTTGCGCAGAACATCAAATAAACGTTTTTTTTCCCTCTCCCCAGGTGCAAGACTATTGTCTTTCGGCGACATTTGCGGTGTAACATGCAGATCTGGGGCCACTTTTTTCCTCGGCGTGGAATAACGGTCGGCTTTAACGGGTCCGCTCTTTGAAAACTTTGCTTTACTGAAGCAAACGATCTCACCTTTGTTTACTTGGCTTGCTTTTTTCGTGTGCGAGGGTAACGTACCTCCCCACATCTTGTGGCCGCCTGGAAATTCTGTAGCCATATTTTAGCAGCCTGCGTTAGGAAGGATAGCACGGTATTTTCAGTAATGTTTCAGAAGTGTTTCATTGAATGAATATTCGTGACTGCAGAAGCCATCCATTCATAGTCCATATCAGTAAAGGTTCAAAGTGCACCACCAGTTGGGTAATAAAGACTACCCCTTCGGTAAAAGAAATAGCTACATTATCTGTGCTTATAAGGTGTCTTCATATGCATGTATCAGCCCTGAAGGCTTAAATGTGTGTGCGTAATACGCACACGTTCAGTGATTCGGGGTTTGTGTCGAATGATTGAAATTCCTCTGGCGACCTAAGCAGTAGCGTAACGCATCGACTGATACCAGCAGTTCAGACGAGCGAAGCTTCAACTTCGCTCCAATACTTCAAGATAGTCTCTTACAACCAAAGAATAAATATGCGCTCTGCCCTAATACTGCAGCGTGCCTGTAATTCATGTGTGCAACAGAGCAATGATAGTCAATTTTTATTCGAACAATAGAACATTTGCGCTGACAGTGCAAACACAACGCATATTATGAATCAAAAGTTTGTTGTTACTTGTGAAAATGTTACGTCTGTCTGATCATTGGAGAAAGAATTTTCGATGAAGTTTTGCCAGACGTCAAATTTTCTGACCGAAAACTATCAATATGAACACATGCCAAGTCATATGAATGAAATACGTGAAAGACCTGACGTTGCATGATTGATACTAAGTAGCGGATTTTCTCCACGCATCGGTTCTTCTTAGCGTAACCACGGGACGGCTTTAAGCTCTCCAGTATTGGAGTAACTAGTACTCTAATTGTTACACACTTTCTTAAACACACACATATCCTAAACACTGCAATAGACTGTGCGAGAGAACTTAGCCCAAAGGGACGGCTTTCAGCTCTCCCATGGTAGCGTACCGAGTACTCTAAATCGTTCACCACTTTCGTTAAACACACAGATATGCCCTCCCATAGTAGCGTACCGAGTACTCTAAATCGTTAACCACTTTCTCTAAACACACAGATATGCCCTCCCATAGTAGCGTACCGAGTACTCTAAATCGTTAACCACTTTTTCTGAACACACATTCAATGACCATGCATGGTCGGATAGCACGTGGGATGGCTTTCAGCTCTCCTATAGTACAGTACCAAGTGCTGTGATTTGTTAACTACTTCTTCTAAACACAGATTCTGGGAAAGCTTATTGCTCTCCGATACTAGAGTACCATGTACTCTAACTTGTCGAGTATTTGTACTAAACACCTCTTCATACAGTACACCGTACACATGGCGTGATTTTTGTCGACACGGCCTTATCGGGTGTGAAGACCACGGGACGGCTTTAGGCTCTCCCATGGAAGAGTACCTCGTACTTTAAATCGTTTCTAAACACAAATTATTTGCCTGTGATTCGTCAGAGCATCCTCGTCATCCGGGACGACTTAATGCTCTCCCGTAGTAGAGTGCAACTTACTCTTAATTGTTAAACATTGTTTAACACACCCTAAACCTTTGTCTTTAGAGATTTTTTAACCGAGAACGCTTAAAGCTCCCCTATAGTAGAAAACACCGTACTTTAAACCGTCGAACAATTGTTCTAAACACATTTATCGGTAACTTATGTCTAAAAAGCAAGTGTCCTGTTGAAATACTCTTGAGGCATGTGAAAATAAACTTTTCTAAACACATTTACGAAAATCCTACATTTGTGGGACGTGACGCAGAGCTCAAATTTATTTGTAGGCTGAAACCGACTAAAGTTCTCTGTAAAGGAAACACTTGGCCTGATTGCGCTTTGCGGGTTTGTGTTGAAGCTGTTGTGTATAAATGGTCACGACAACCTAATTCGAGTCAAAAACAGTTTAAAATTTATCGTAAACTCCTCGTACAGCCGTCGCCGCCTCAGCCGTAGAAGATTTGCGTAGATGGTCTATACAATCGCGTTCGCTCATTGCTGTGACGTCAAGCACGCAGAACCTGATTCCGACACGTTCTCTTGCCACGAAGACGCCAGTTCGTGTCACTATTTTTTTTCATTGAATGTTGAATTTCTTTTAGACTTCATTAGCCGTTCTGACAGTACTCTTAGCCAAACCTAATACTTTATTTATAATACATCAAAGACCTTAACGAAGAGGTTTTACCTAAGAGGTTGGTTATCGCAATGAGTTAAAGGAGTAGATGCTCGATCACTGCTTTGAAGTTGATGACACTGGAGTGGTGCACAACGTCAGTAAGAAGGCCATGACAATCTCGTGCGGTCTTGACAAAAAAGGATGAAAGGTGTGCAGTGGTGTGAGCAGTTGGCCGGTACACAGCTTTCCCGTGATTGACGTGGTCTGAATGACGGTGGGCTGGCTTTATTGCGAGTGTAAGAGGTGGCGCATGATATATTTTCAAAAACAGGCACAGTCGATCTCTACAGCATCGTGACGAATGGGTAGTGAGGTTAGCACAATATTTAAGTTCAGTTCAATATTTCTGTTCAATATTTAAGTTTAGTTCAATATTTCAGTTCAATATTTAACTTCCAGTCCACTCGCCTGTGCCCCATGTCATCGTCTTCAGCTCCCCAACCCCAGTACTTGTTGGAGTATCCGTTGACGCGCAGCATCTGTTCCTTTGTAACGGCAGTTACCCCACCGAAAAAGTAGTGGTAGAAAATTCTGAAAGAGTAAACACGCAGGCACAAAAATTATTGATATCTTCATGCTAAGCACATCATGCACAAAGCACAGCTAGAAGAGTTGTGCTCTGTTCTCACTGCATGCAAATAATACATTGTTTTAAAGAGCTTTCGAGTGTTTTTTTCTGCAAGTATATTCAAGCGGTCTTTTAGCGAACCTAATCTGACAGCCTGAATGATATCAGTCACTCAGCTCATAGTTTTCAGAAAATCAGCCATTTAAGTGAGCTCAAAGAAATGCCTGCTGAAGCAGTACCACTATGTGAACCCGTGATGGGACCTAGAACCTCCCAGTCGTCAAGTAATACCCTCCAAAGTAAGCAGTTGCTGGACACTTATCACCGATGTTTACTCAAAGATACGAGTTTTCTCGCAGGTTTTGTCTGAATGTGTTGCCGAGTTGAACGACTGGGATGACGTCACATACGTAACGAACGTTTACAATATACTGAAGGGCACCATCCGCTCATGAAATAAATAAAGAAAAAATTACCATCGCAGCACTCCATACATAATATGCTTAACCATCGAAAGCTAAAACATGCGTGGTCCCGGTATTTATCAGTGTTTTCAACAAGATGCTGCACTGAAGTCTTTAATCATTAGTGATTACATGTTCCTGCGTCCTAAAGAGGGGAGACACACGTTTAACTTGAGTTTACCACAAAGTTCATTTCGCATGCATCACAGTGTGCATCGCATGATCGAGGTGATGGAGGAAAGTAATGAGTGGGTAAAGGCGTTTCGCAACCTGTTAATCACAGTGGTTGTTCTCGAACCACAGGCGGTCACAGACCTCGCAGCCGAGGCCAAAGGGCTGCTGGAGAAACACCGGTCGAAAACGGACATTCGTCGTGACAAACACGCTCCCCGCAATCATCCTGTCGACGTGGTTGTGCCCGGCGCGGCGTTGTTGCGAGCGTTTGACATCACAACTTTACTCGGCGGCCTGGTTTGTAGGACTCGCCCGCTCCTGGTGCCTGCATTCCCGTTCGCAATTCAGCGTGGCTTGGAAGGCTCCCAGGCCAGTTTATGCACCCAGACTACCCCATCCGCCAGGCAAATGTTAGCCCTCTCATGTTTCCGCTGTAGGTGCTTTTCAAGAGTTGTCTGTGACTTACCCACGTGGAAGCTCTCAGTAAAAAGTGATGCACACGTGCTCGGCGCCAAAGTTGCGACGGGAGAAACGCTGTCACTCACAACGCAGCCAACAGCACGTGTTCGGCGGCACGACACTGAGAACGACATAACTGATGGCACAGGCAACAGAAACTGCGCGTGACACTAACGCTTAATGGTTTCTCGCTTCTGCTTTAGCCATAATCTGCTTTCACTGTGAAACGTTTGACGTCTCAGGGTCTCGAATACGCTTGAACCACTTGAACAGTGACATATGCTTATAAACGTGTACATCAATCTGAGGAGTGGCATCTGCTAACGGAATAAGAAAAAAAACGTTTCAAGTCTTGTGTTGTTAAATTATGCCGCCAGCTGCTCGAAAAGTTATTTCAGTGCTCAATAAAGACCTCTAATATACAATCTATGAACCATCTCCCCAAAAAGAACACTGATGGGATGCGAAGTAGCAGCGGTGCGCACGGCGTTGACCCGGTTGAAATAGGCGTCGACACGACTGCTGGATGATTAGTTTAAAGTGAAACCCGGTGCAGCGTTTACTCGAGTAAACGTTCGTTTGAAGTGCAATTACACGGGACGCGGGTTGGGTTTTGTAAGTTTAATCGCCAATAAACGAGCCGATAGAGTGTTTCCACTCGACGTGCGATGGAGCGTTGCGGACGCTAGAGAGAGTGAAGCCAGGGAAAAGTGCGTTGCGAGCGGGCGGAGGAGCCGGCAGCTGCGGGCGCTGCGGTGAGCGTGCTGCGGGTGACGAAGACAGTGACGGCAGCGCGCACATGCGAGAAAGGCGTACGAGGGATGCGTGACGTCAATGCCCAGCTGTGGCGTGACCTACTTGGCATTTAACTTTGCATCACTACCAACACCTGTGGCGAGGGGAACGCGTTTCAGCGCTTTCGTACGGATGCACGGACATATGGTATTACACACGTGAGTCAAATAGCTGCTTCGCATCTAAA
Source organism: Rhipicephalus annulatus (assembly GCA_013436015.1). NCBI lineage: Eukaryota > Metazoa > Arthropoda > Arachnida > Ixodida > Ixodidae > Rhipicephalus > Rhipicephalus annulatus. The sequence goes on from WOVY01012440.1 coordinate 75,178, forward strand.
CAAGTTACAGTTTTGCTGCAATCGCGAAGCAATGAATGCGACAGCAAGAAATTTCAATGTGCCATAAAGAACAACAAGCAGCTCAAAACTTGCAGCGCACAGCTGAAGCACAAACGACTCTCAAAAGGAGCGCAGAGGCGCACATAAGGCAAACGCGAACTAACAACTCTCCCAGTTGTTAGGCCTTTGTGTTTGAGCAACGAGCTCCAAGTGTGGACAATGCAGAACCCAACGCTCAAAACGATTAAAACTTAAATTGCCAAGCATTTCTTTGCGTACCGCAAGTACTTTTGGCGTCTATCACTGTATATATCTATCTATCCAGCCGCATACATCTGGGTGCTCACGGGATCACTCCGTTAACTTGGCATGATCCAAAAGTGGTATGGGAGGGTAGGATAGTTTGACAAATATGACGTGCTCGTGAAGACATGAATAATGTCACAATCATGTTGTGTACGTCGTCAATCACTTCCCGCCAGAAGGAAGTGATTGACGACGTGGCAATTCGTCGACGTGATTGATGACGTGAAGAGTGGCACATGCCCACCTGCGGGCATGTGCCAGTGGCACACACCCGCAGATGGGCATGTGCCACTAGTATGCGGATATGGAACAGGTGATAAAAATATTTACCTATGAATGACGAGAACACATAGGACAATTTTAACACGTGAGCGTTAGGAAAAACCTCACATTGGCAGCAGTGACCTGACAATTGCAAAGAATAAATGTCAGGGTCCCATCAGGAATCAAACCCAAGCAATCTGCGAGGCAATGAAGCATTCTACTATTACAAAGCCATGCCAGGTCTCGAAACTACTTTTCAAATAGACTCATTATAATGCTCGTGAAATGTCAATTGTGGTTGCCATGCTGGCTATTCATTTTTATAAACGTTTCATATGTGCCCTTGCGGTACAGCAATGACGTCGGGTTATCGTCAATTGTAGTTAGGCGCCACGCGCTGAAGCTTATTTATGCGGCAGCATCCTGGTCTATCATCCTCACAAGCACCAGTGCTTCCTATAAGCTTATCGCTTCTGGTGTTGCTACTACTCATGTTCCTGTCGACATCATTGCGCAAGTGGAAACGCTTGGTTATATAAGCATCTGCAACTCTTCAACATATGTCTGTGCGTGCAACATTCGTACATATATTTGGGATCACTTCATAACGACTACATGCTGGGCCAAAGTGCGCTCGCGGCCATTTCACTAGCTTCACATATACTAAATTTGGCGTTACAAGACGTCAATACATGACAAAGGTTACATGCCTGGAGCAAACATGATAGTCATAGCATGCGTGTCATGTAAGAACATGACTACATGCCATGCTGATGATGCGCTCGCGGCTGTTTCGCTAGCTTAACATATACCGCATTTGGTATTACGTGACGCGAATGCACGACCAAGGTAAACGAAAGGTCTTAACATAATACTTACATGCGTGTCACGTAAAACATGACTACTTCAACGCTCATAGCGCGCTCGTGGCCGTTTCGCTAGCTTCACATATACTAAATTTGGCGTTACAAGACGTGAGTAGATGACAAAAATTACATGCCTGGAGCAAACGTGATAGTCATGGCATGCGTGTCATGTAAGAACATGACTATATGCCTTGCTGATGATGCGCTAGCGGCTGTTTCGCTAGCTGAACATAAACCGCATTTGATATTACGTGACGCGAATGCACGACCAAGGTAAACGAAAGGTCTTAACATAAGACCTTCATGCGCGTCACGTTAAACATGACTACTGCGACGCTCATAGCGCGCTCGCAGCCGTTTCGCTAGCTTCACATATACCATAATCGGTATTACGTGATGTGAATGCACGACAAGCACAAATTCCAGGCGAAAACATTATGATTATGATATGGGTGACATTTACGACATAATGTACGTCCACCTCCTAACGTTGTGCTGATTTTAATGTCAACATTCAACCTTCCTCATTCGTACTTTCAATATCATCGATTCCCAGAGTACGGGGGGTATACCAATTTTTTAACAATGCTCTCACGTATTACAAGGCTGTAGCACTCATGAGAAGTAGACAGACAAGTGTCCGTATTTGAGTCAATGCCAGCCTATATAGAACCTTCGCAATGGCATTCCAGACTATCATGCTGAATACGGAACTACGTGCATGTGCCAAACACATAGCATTTCAAATAAAAAGGAATGGAATGAAAAAACTTTATTTCAGTCCTGCAGGACGCGCTTAGCGTGTAGCGGGCGTCTCCCACGTAGGGACCGACAGGGAGTACCTGGCGGCCGCTTCGTGGGCCTGCTGGACGGCCCATTGCTGGTCGGCGAGAAGTGAGCTCCTGAGGGACCTCTCCCACTTGCTTGAAGTAGAGTCGGGAGGAGTTGTTCCACACTCCCAGAGCATGTGTGCGAGTGTCGCTGTGTGTCCACATGATGGGCCTGTGTCGCTGGGGTATGCATCGGGATAATAAACGTGAAGCGTTGCAAGGTTTGGGTACGTGTGTGTCTGTAATAGGCGTAGGGTTAATGCCTGCGGTCGGTTAAGTTTCGGATGTGGGGGTGGAAAAATGCGGCGTTCCAAGTAAAAGTGCTTTGTGATTTCATTGTACGTAATTGGTGCATCCTGATTGGTATCTAACCCAGCAAGATGAGGTTGCCCTGTGGCAGTGCGGTCAGTAAGTGCGCGCGCTGCATCATGGGCGATCTCGTTGAGGTTGGATAGGGCACCCGGCACCTGGCCGAGATGGGCGGGGAACCAGATGACAGTGTGGTGCTTCAGGGCACTCGGGTCCGCATTGCGCAGGATACGTAACGCCTGGTCGGAGATGACTCCGCGTTCGAAGGCTTTGATGGCCGGCCTGGAGTCGCTGTAGATGAATTCCCGTTTGCTGTCGAGCATAGCTATAGCTATAGCTACTTGCTCCGCCACTTCGGGTTTCGGGTGAGGATTGTGGCTGAGTAAAGAGTCTGCTGCGCGGATGATACCGCGACCGCGGCGAAGGCTTGGTTGTTGTGATAGGCAGTGGCGTCCACGAACGAGACGTTGCCGCTTCCATGTCTATGCGCTTCAGAATGGCGGTCGCCCGCGCAAGGCGATACAATAAAAAGGACGTTGGCACTTTTTCTTTCGGGACGAAGCACGTTAGAGTTAAGCTTTGTCACTCCGATGTCCACTGTCCTTACTTACAAGCGCTGGGAAAACCAGCCGCGAGCGCACCGATCAAAGGTAGAAGAGGAGAACGATGAGAGCGGGTGCTTTTGTGGCACGCTGTTTCTTTCGCAGCGATGCTCCAATAGCTATAAAACGCTCTTGCTTTCGTTTCTATCATTCAAAATCATGCAGTGCATTTCTATGAAAGAAAAGAAGGAAGAAAGCAAAATGTACGGGGGTTGAGGATCTCCTGGAGCTTCGCCCATGTCACAAATGAGCGCTCAGAAAAGCGCCCGCCGCCGAATTCTGGCTATGGTGACGATACCAGGTGCCAGAGAGGTGCGTCAAGATCAACGCTAAAGAAGAAAAACAAGCATCCAAAGAATTCCCGGGCACACCGTCTCTCCCCCTCGGAAGCGTAGTTTCACCGACCAACCTCCTCACGTCGGCCGCCGAGCAAGCCCTGGAAAGATCTCGAAGGAAAGGGGCGTGGTGATGCAGAGTTGCGTCACGTGTCACAGACGCCTCTCGAAACGTGTCGCTTAATTCAAGGTCATCAGCGATCACCACTCGCTCTGCTGGCTCACTAACTTAGACCCATCCGGCCGTTTAGCACGCTGGAGCCTTCGGCTTGAAGAGTTTGATATGACTATAATTTATAAATCAGGGAAGAAGCACACCGACGCAGACTGTCTCTCGCGGTCACCCGTCGAGCCTGCCGCTATTAATGACGAGTCTATGGACACCGCATTCTTTGGAGTCATCAACGCGGCCACTATTTCACAATAGCAGCGCAGTGACCCTGACCTGCTTCGGCTTATCGACTTCTTAGAAGGACGACGTGAAGATATGCCGCGAGTTTTTGCGAGAGGACTGCCATCTTTTGTTTAAGGAACGGCGTCCTATACAAGAAAAACTTTTCTTTTACCAGCAGCCCATACTTACTCGTCATCCCTGCATCACTGCGAAAAGAAATTCTGGAAGCCTGCCATGATGAAGTCGCCTCCAGTCATCTTGGCTACCCTCGAACATTGTCCCGTCTGCAAAAACAGTTACTACAGGCCGAACCTACCTGCTGCTGTAAAACATCACGTCCAAACCTGTGCCGACTGTCAAAGACGCAAAAGCACCCCCCGGCAGGCCGGCAGGCTTATTACATTCCGTCCAAGTACCAGCAAAGCCATTCACCCAAATAGGAATAGATTTCCTGGACCCATTCCCAACTTTTACAACAGGGAACACATGGATCATTGTCGCCACCGTTTGCTCGTCTCACTACGGAAGGTAGGTAGGTAGGTATAAACTTTATTTTTCCTTTGTAAAGGAAAGGTGCAATGGAAGAGAGATGAGGAGAGATTGCTACGCTCGATAGTCCTCCGCAACCCTCTCTGCCCAACCCAGGATGGCCTCCTGGACGTCGGGTTTCAAGCTGCGCATGGCAGCCTCCCACTGCTCCTCATTACTAATTAGTTTTCGAAGGGACGGTGGAGGGGGGTGCTTAGGGCACCCCCACATGATATGATTAAGATTTGCTTTCTGTGCGGAGCAATATTTACAGGAGGAGGACGGGTAAAGAGAAGGGTACATGAGGTGAAGAATGTAAGGAGAAGGAAAGGTGTGAGTCTGCAGCTGTCGCCACAGTACTTCGCGCCTTCGTATGGATTTCGACATTAGCGGCGGTAAGGATAAACGACCAAGGCGGTAGTGACTACAGATGTCGTGAAATGTTAAAAGGCGATCCCGCGCAGCAAACGGTGCCGTTGTCGAAACGGGGCCTGGCTCTTCCAGCGCCTGCGCCCGGAACGTAAATCCTCGGGCGCTGGCGTGAGCCGCCTCGTTACCGGCAAGGCCCGCGTGCGCGGGAGTCCATATTAAAGCCGTGTCTTGTTGCGGGGGATGGGCCAAAAGGAGGGAGAGGGCTGTTTTGGACACCCTACCCGCTCCAAAATTGTAGATGGCAGTTTTTGAATCACTAATAATAAGTGAATAATTTGGAACTGTAAGGGCCAGAGCTATGGCTGCTTCTTCCGCCTCCTCAGAAGAGGAAGCAGAAATAGAAGCAGCAGCAGATATCTGACCTAGCGAATTCACAACTGAGAGGGCGAAAAAAGGACGGGTACTGTATTCGGCAGCGTCAACGTAGAGCACTTCTTTAGAAGTAGAAAATCGTTTTTCGAGAGTTTTTGCACGCTGTCGTCGACGTTGCTCGTGGTGCACAGGGTGCATGTTTTTAGGGAGCGGCGGAATGTGTAGATTCTTGTGTATTTCACGCGGAATAGTGTGTTTGGCGTTAGTGGTTGGAGTTGGCCTGATACTGAGGGTATCGAGTATGTATCTTCCGGTCTGTGTGTTGGAAAGACGAGCATATTGTGAAGTTAAGTGTGCTTCAATAAGTTCAGTTAAGGTGTTCAATGTGCCTGTCTCCATGAGCCGTGCGGTGGACGTTCGAATGGGGACTCCGAGAGCGAATTTGTAGATTTTGCGTAACAAAGTGTCCACGTTATTTTGTTCTCTTCTCAGAAGGAACAGATAAGGGAGAGAATAAGTCACTTTATTGAGGACGAAGGCTTGGATGAGGCGGAGGAGCTCTGCCTCTCGTAGCCCGCCATGCTTATTAGATATCCTGCCTATAAGGCGTAGAGTGTGGTCCACAGTTGTTTGAAGTGCTTTAATGGTGTGTGTGTTTAGTCGATTTCGTTGTATGTGTAGTCCAAGCACCCTGAGTCTGTCAACTTTAGGCACGGGTGTATTGTTCAGTGTTATTTGTATATCAGAGATGTGCTTTTCAGAGCCCCGATGGGCAGGAAGGAGGAGCAGTTCAGATTTAGTGGGTGAACAGGTCAGATTCATGTTACCCGCACAAAACCACCACCCTGTCAGCAGCAGTCTGCAGAGTTTCCTGAATGTGACCATCGGAGCTGCCTGTCATCCAGAGGGTAATATCATCTGCATAAAGTGAAAATTTGAGATCTGATATGGATCTCAGCGTTCGAGCCAGCGGCATCATCGCGATGTTAAAAAGGAAAGGTGATAACACTGATCCTTGAGGTGTGCCGAAACTCCCCAAGGAGTAAGAACAAGAGTGTTCAGACCCAATGTAAATAGTTGCCGTACGGTTCGAAAGGAACGCAGATATGTAATCATGAATCTTTTTACCAACGCCTATAGCGCTCAGTTCACTCAATATGGCAGTGTGGCTGACGTTGTTAAAAGCCCCATGGAGATCGAGACTGAGAATTGCTTGAGTATCGAGGCTAGAGTTAGGGATAATGATGTCATGCTTCAGTCGAAGCATGACATCTTGGCTGGAAAGGGATTTACGGAAGCCTATCATTTCGTGAGGGTATAAGTTGTGTTCTTCTATAAAGTTGCTAAGGCGGTTGAGGATTACATGTTCAAGTGTTTTTCCGATGCATGAAGTGAGGGAAATCGGACGTAGGTTGGCTGTGTTTATGGGCTTACCAGGTTTTGGTATGAAAATAACTCTGGCGTCCTTCCACGCAGCCGGCAAGGTAGAAGTGTCGAAGCAGTGGTTAAAAAATTTAGTGAGGGCTATAATTGAGTTTTCATCTAAGTTGCGGAGAAGTTTATTATTGACGAGGTCAGGGCCTGGTGCAGATGAGGTGCGAAGGTTCGCAAGCGCGTGTCTAACCTCAGCCTCCGTTATGGGGCTACTGAGATCATCATTTGGTTGTCCGATATATTCAGGTGCATCGTATCGATACGCGCTGGGTAGGTGTTTGTCGCGAAGATCATTAAAAAGAGTGTTTAAGTTACCTTTGTGCGAGTGAAGTAGTTTGTTAATGTGATGATTATTTGCGGTACGTGATATGGTAGGGTCTAATAAATGCCGCAGGAGCTGCCATGTCATCTTGCTGTCTAGGTGGCCATGCATGCTTTCGCATTTCTGGGTCCATTGTTGACAAGCAAGCTGTATGGCATAGTCCTGGATTTGCAAATCGAGTCTCGCAATTCTCAGTCTCAGTCGGCGATTGTGTCGCCTCTTCTTCCAGCGTTTGAGGAGAGATTGCTTAGCTTCCCACATGTGAAGAAGTCGGGTGTCAACTATTGTAAAAGGCGTATCAGGTGGTAACATGGTGGTATGCGTTTTGTGTCAGTGTGCAATTGCTGTACCCATTCCGAGATATCATCTATCTCAGTAGGCGCCGAGCAATGACGGGCCTCGCGAAACTTGTTCCAGTTAATAAGGCTCAGGCGCTTGGGAGCTAAAGGTTTGTGTCGGAAGTGTATGGTAGTTTGAATAATGTAGTGGTCACTACCGAAGTTAATGTTCAGGTTTGGTCCATGTGACAAAGTGAACGCGATGGCTGAGTGTAAGATCGGGAGATGTATCTTTAGCTACACTATTACCTAATCTAGTGGGCATGTCTATATTGTTGTGGAGGGTGAGGCGGTGATCCTGTATGTGAACCCATAAAGCCCTACCCTTGGGTGTAGAAACAGAGTGGCCCCATACTTGATTGGTGCATTAAAATCACCAAGTATTAGGAGAGGGTGATGTTTCGCGGCCGCAATGGCTCGGGCAAAGAGAATATTGAAGCGATGGTGTTTCGCCTGTGGCCTACTATAGACGTTTAATACGTATAAAGGCGACTCTTGAGTTTTACAAGGAAGGACCTCCAAAAAGTTGTGCTCCGCATCGATGCCGTCGAAATTAGAGTGAGTTACCGTCAAATGTTTTTGCGTTAATATTGCAGTATCGGGAGAATTTAGAGATTTAGTTTGGTGTACACTGTAACCGGGAAAGTTATGTTTCCGTGGGTCTCTTGTAGGGCAATGACTGCAGGGGGTTTGGGGCAGGAGGCCAAATATTGTTGAAGAGTCGCTTTCTTTTTGCGGAACCCCCTGCAGTTCCATTGCCATACTACAAAGTTCGAGCGATTAGGGTTTGCAGCCATTGTCGGGAGGGGGGTGTAGGAGAGAGGGCGGTTACGGCTATATTTGGATTGTTGGCCGTGACGGCCGCAATCCATGCAGTGGTCTGCTGCATTTGAGTTTGTACAAAATCTAGAAACTTGTCAAGTTTGTCATTTATGGCAGCTTGGCCCGTCTCCTGAGCTGTGAATCTGCTCTCTATGTGAGAAATCTTACTTTCAATGACGGCGAATTTCTTCTGTGTTTTATTTTCGAGGGCGTTTATCCTATCGTTAAGAGTTAGAACTGAGTCGCTGAGAGATTCTTCTTCGCGTGGTGTGGCAGGGGTTTTTGCGCTTATTTGAGGGTGGCAGCTGGGAGGTGTCTCGAGGCATTGTAGTGTCCATGTCAGTAGGAGGAAGAGGTATCGTGGGTTCAACAGCAGGGGGCGAGTGAGCAGGAATGAGAGATCGTGGTTCGGAATGCTGCGAAAGATTGCTAAGGGGCATTCGGGATTGTAGCTCGAGCTTTAACTTTTGAATTTCTGCCTTGAGGCTAGCGTTTTCAGCTAGAACTGTTTCTAGGCTAATGTTTTGAGATAAGGAGCAGTTAGAGGAAGCTGCCTGTGCCCAGCTTACCTTTAATGGGTTTGGCAGATGACTTGTGGAATGGGGTTCGTTGACTGGGTCGGGAAGTCAAGTTCTTTGGGAGTCGAGTTTGGGCCCCGCCTCTTGCTCTTGCTGCGACCCCGCTGTGGGCCACGCTCTTGCGAGCGATTAAGGCTCGGTGTCCGGGATGATGGAACTTCTGAGGGCTTAGGTGTCTGGTATTTAGGTGTCTTGGTCTTGTAACGCTGTTTGCACAATGGGGAACCGGTGATGTGAGCTCCACCACACACGACACAGACGGGTTCACATTCATGGTCCATTGAGGAATCCTTCAGTCCGCACTTGTGACAGATTGCATCGGGAGTAGAGGGGCAGACATCCTGGCGATGTCCAATTTTTCGGCAACGGGTGCAGGCTTCCACCTTCAGTCGGAATGGGCGGCAGCGAAGCGTGCAGCCTTCGTAGTTGATGTAAAAAGGGACGTGCGTGCCACGGAAAACAACCAAGATGGTTTCGGTGGTGCTCAGTCGGCGAGCGGCCCCAATGGTCATGGCTGGATTACATCTTTGGAGGGTTGGAAGGATTTCCTCTTCAGCGTAATCCAGAGGGAGATGAAACCTTCCACGACAAGAATCTACAGGGTCGGCAACGTGGGTGACGACTTCGTAGGGGACTCCGTTGAACTTTAAGGTCCGGATGTTGTGGTATAAATCTGCTCGGGTCCATGCTTGACGTACTCACGAGCACTGTGTGACTGGTGGGATTGACCCTGATTTGATCAGGGCTGCTGATGGGAAGTCCAACTGCTTTGAGAACGAGTTGTCGTAAGACACAGGGGTGCAACTTGGTACAGTCGAGACCCCCGCGTATCCGAAGAATCACCTTGTAGTCCGCATCGGGCAGTGGTGGAGGTTTAGGCTCCCATGAAGATGGTTTCTTCAGATCCGCTGCGCAGGTGTCAGCCGATGAACCAGTGGGACGAAGGTCAGCATGTAGAGCACGCCATGAGCGAGCGGCGCCGCCTCCAGCAGCGACGCCCGCTGCGACGCTGGCCGCGTCGCGCTGGGCGCCTCCACTCATACTAGGCCGGCGGTTAGGCCTAGCGCGGAAGCGGTCGAGCTGAACAATAAACAGTCAGCACTGTTCTCAAGGAGCATTATCACATCCCAACAAGGTGTCGAATGGGTGCCAGGTCCACTTACAGTTGGTGTGATGTGTGATCCAGTGTCCAAGGACCTGAAGAGGTGGTCATAACACGGTAAGTAGCCGGAGCCAAACGTACACACGTCAGCGTTTGATCGGGATCAAGACGCGTCTCCACTACGGAAAAACTAAAGCCATGCCGAGGGTCACAGCAGCAGAAGGGGCTCATTTCTTTATAAAAAACGTCGTCCTTCGGAACGGTGCACCAACAGTTCTCATCACGAACAGTGGAACTGCGTTCATGGCAGAACTTTTGGAGTCGGTTTTCAGGCTCAGCGGTACAGCTCACTGGAGAACGACGGCGTACCATCCACAAACGAACGGACTAACAGAGCGGCTTAATAAGAACCTCGCAGACATGCTCTGCATGTATGTTGACAAAGAACACAAAAACTGGGATGAAATTTTGCTTTATGTGACCTTCGCCACCTTCGCCTATAATACCGCCCGGCAGGAAACTACCGGAATGACGCCGTTTAGTTTAATACACAGGCGCGAAGTCACTACAACGTTGGACGCTATGCTGACTCACGAGTGTGACGACACTCATGCTGATGCCGAAGGATTTGCGCAGGAGTGCGTAGGCTTTTTCCACCTAGTTTGTGTGAAGGCGTCTGACGACAGTAACAAAGCAGGTAATGAAGAGGCTTTCCGCCTGAAAGGTGACGGCTGGTGCTACCCGCAGAATAGTGCGAGTCTACCGCCAGAGAGCGAAGACGCGTCCTGCAATCACGACGTGTGGGAAGCCGACGTGTTTCCGACGAAGTTGGGCGCTTGGAGTGCGGACATTTCAAGATGAGGTTTCCTGGAAGAGAAACTTCGGGGGCAGCGGATCGACAACAGCGCTGGACTTTTCCTAGGAAAGAAACATTCAACTTTGATTCAAGAATTTTGGACTGAATAAGTGTCTTGGTTGTTTGACGCATGTGATTTCATTGCAGCACGTATTCGTTGTTTCGAGTTTAGCTAAGTGTATTGTGTAGGCCGTTTTTTTCTGTTGGTGGAATATTGTACTGAATTATTGTCAAGTGTACATATTTCTGTATCGTTTGATCTCCATAATGGAGAATATAATTTTGTTTTGTTTATCAACTCTCGGCTCTGACTCGTTCTTTCGACCACAGCCGGCGTCTGCTGGTGCGCCAAATAGGACGACTTTTAAATTGTCCGTGCTTTCGAGTTCCAGTTCGGGGGGAGGGGGGGCTGATACTTCATCCCTTGAAATTAGCCCGGCGATCGCCTCTCTAGTTAACGGGACCTGTGACAGACCACTCACCATGATTCACTTCTTCAATATACTGTTATATTTTTGCTGTCGTGCAAACAGTTTTACAGATACACTGCGGTGGCGAAAGCTGACTCGATTCACATTCTAGTGCGTCATAATAATTAGCGTTGTGCATATAGCAGCATATCACCGTTCAGTCACCGCTGAACTTTTCACGTTGATTACCCGCGTGCCAAGACTTGCACTTGGGCAAAATAGTAGTGCGTTGGCCTATGAACTTGTGAAGCGACACCACGCATGGCCCTTTCAGAAGCCTGTGTAGGCAGAGATGATAAATTAACAAACGTTTATGCCTACGTCAAACAGCTGAGTATGCGAAACGTTTGGTGTTTAACTACAATGAACATGTCCTCATATAGCTACTATGTGTCTATGAACCATTTACAGCGTTCACATCTGACAACTGCTAAAGCTCGAACTAACGCTGGTATCAATCAAAGGAAAATGAAACAAATGATCATGCCGCTCAGTGATGTTCCGTGCAGGGAATTTTCTCTTTTTTGGGGGCATTTGCGCCTGTAATTTTGAGCCAAAGGAAAAAAGCTAGTCTTCGTGATGTTGCAGGTAATCTCAGGAATTGTCAAATTCTCGTATGACGACCGTTAATTAGCGGTCACAGTGCACGTTCACCTGCTTTAATCAGTTCTGGCGCATGCACCACGCAAGCATAGCCTTTGAGATTTGTTCATATATTTACAAAGATCGATTTCTACTTCACTTTTGCTATTAGACTTGAAGCCCACAATGTGAAGTGTACTAACAGTATATTGAATTGAACTGAGTTTATTGTTTCATCACAACACACTGTGATATAAGGAGAATGAAAAACCCATTTGAATGGCTTGAGGGAGTCCTTCACACCAGTACAAAGATAGCAGCTCAGTTTCAGGCATGTTCTTAACATTGTGACAATTTAATACTGACATCAACACTATATGAATTGATAAAGTCGTGCTTTTGTTGTGCTGCAGTGGAGGGGCTATAGCCGTGCTTTCAAAAGTCACCAGTGTGTAAGACACGTGTAATTATAGTACGAATGTGTGTCGATGGAGGCGGAAATTAGTAATGTTGTGTAGGGAAATATACTGGAAGTTTCGTCAGTCTTTGCAGGTAATAATCTCTGAAATAGTCAAGTTTGATGTCTCTGAATGGCAATTCTTCGGTGTAGTACGGAACTTCACTGATCCCACTTGAACACAATACTTCAAGCAAGCTTGAAGAATTGGACAGCCGCGCTCGGCTGTCACTGAAGCTTCTGGATTCATATTTCTTTGAATAGTATTTTCAATTTGGCCCTTGCTTTGCAGATAGCATCTAGATGCTTCTTTATGACAAATCAACGCAAGGAACGGGTGTGCTACTGTTATGAGTTTAGTCGGCTTACGTGGATTTGTTGTTGACGTTCACGGACAGATGCCGTGGCTGCTCGGGGCAGGAGTACAAATTTCTGTCGTCGACGGGAACCATGTCGACGTCGTGGAAGACGAAGCATTGGTAGTCGTACAGGGCGGGTTGCTTCAAAGAAACCGATGTTCAACAGTTTCGCTCGGTTGAATTCCTCGCTGTCGCCCTGCATATTTGTTTATGTATTACACACCGCCGGCGTACGTCGAATATTTTAGGTAGGATTGGGAGCAGACATACAGCATAATACAAGCTCAGTACGGGGATGCGTAACAAAAAGCATAACGAAAAAAAATAGGGCAGCTTAGCTCTAGTGGTACCAAATCTGAATGGAGATCAAAGCTGGGCAGCCTTTATTGTTTTTTATCTTTTTTTTTCTTTACTCTATTCCAGAATATTTGGTGTTTTCTTCTGTACTGTTACCTGTTTCTAGTTTTGTTCATATCTCTTTTATTTATTTTCGGCTTAGTTCCTCTTCCTCATTTTTATGCGTAATTTTGACTTCATTGCTCCAAGCGACGGCAGTGTACCACAGCTTATGCCAGCTCGGTCCCCTTCAGGGCTGCCCACTTAATATATTTACCAGCGTGTTCGAAGATCAATATGAAGCCGACCTCACTTGGCGCGACTGAGAACTTATTATGCTACCTTTGGCTATACTATATGTAGTTCCGTATGCGTGAATATTACAGCAACGTCCACATGCCTCGACAGCCCACAAGGCAGTGAAAGCCCTGCTGTGTTTCCTTAGAAAGACGGGCTTGTGTGAACGCCTCTGACATGTGGTAGAGTTCTCCACGCTGCAGTGATATTACTGTCAGTCTCTCCCCCACCCTTTTTTTTCTTTTCCCTCTCTTCCCTCTTTCTCGTCTTTCTTGTCCCGTTCCCTAATCCCCCAGTGTAGGGTAGCCAACAGGATGTCTTTCTGGTTAACCTCCCTGCCTTCTCCCTTTTTGTTGCTTCCTCCTCCTTGTCAACCAGGTGCTCGAAGAACAAGAAGCAGAAGACTTCCCTTTGGCGTACTCGCACTCAATATCTTGTAGCTGGCTAGGCTATGGGCGGAATGCTTGTGTTACGCGAAAGTGCAGTGGCAACATATGATCACAGCATACGACACATTACAACAAATCGGGATCATGAAAGTGATCTGCACTTTGAGCAGGACATACACAATACAACGCAGATGCGTGGGACAACTTTCAAAGAAATCGTAAGCTTTTGAGGTGAAGTGTACAAAAATAAACAACACATTGCCAAGCAACGGCCTACGTCATATGTAGAAACAAGTAAAAGAGAAGAAGTGATACTGTAGTCGATACTTCCTTTCCTGTTTATGTTAAACAAAAACATCCAAATCAACTTTTTTCAAATAAATTGAGCCCGATAAAGTAACATGCATGCACCAGAAGACAGACGAAGACAAAGATTCACATGAACACGCAGAAATAATGAGCGATAACATGCAAAAAATTTTTATCGAAATTTTTGGCGCAAAGAAATAAAAAGATGTTAGGCGCAGTAAAGAATGCACATCACGCACGCCCTCTCACGACTGTATTTCAGTACAAGTATGCAGAAACTAATGCGCAATATATGCAAACGTTTCTCCTCCTTTATGTCAAGATGAATTCAGCTCACGTGTTGTATTCTTGTAAGGGTTTCACGTCCAAAAGAACCACGATATGCTAATGATAGACGCCATTGTCGATGGCTCCAGAAATTTCTTATATTTTGGGTGCGTTCTAGACTACGTAAGCTATTTTCACTGTATTCACACTTGTGTGGTATAACAACCGCAGGCCATGCAAAAGACATGGGTTTGATTGCGCTCAGGCTCGAAGTTTTTCTCATTATTTTTTATTTGCATTTTTCTGAATTTTTAGGTCACAAAAAATGGTTGATTTTTTGCTCACAACCAACGATGCCGACCACGGCAGCTGTACTTCTGTAAAATGAGCTCTTTAAATCAATCGCATTAAGATTTTTGAAAACTGCAGCACTATAGTCAAGGCCTGACATCACAATAAGCATCAATATTCTCAAGCTCCAGCTTGCAATTTTCTTCCTGTTGTTTCTGTCAACCTTATTTTCACTAAATAGCTATTTATAGTCTCCTTTTTTTATATAGAGGAAGCAGGCGCATGCCATTTCGGTAGCATTTCAAAGCCTGCTTTCTCACAATTTTTCTCTGTGTGTATCTTTGTGTTTATAATAATCTTCATATGAGGACTTCCTAAAAATTAACGCATGCCAACTTACATTAATAATCAACCAATCACATTTCCCTTGGGTTGAATTTGGAAGATTGTACTCTCACAAATTCAATCATTATCAGAAGTGGTTTTCAGTAACCTAAATAATTGCCCCGTCTTCAACATACAGCTTTAATAAGCATGGTTTGAAGCGCCGATACATGCGAACCCGTTCAAGCTACAAACCATGATGTTAAACTACCGCACCTGTTCAATTACGAAGACGCCGTAGTCGATCTGTTGCCGAGAGAGCACCTTGTGAATGTTATAGGTGAATATCTTGAGGTGCTCGGTGCGATTACGGTAGGGAACCAGTATGGCGACCCTGTGTCTCGAAGTGCACTCTTTTGGCCGGAAACGACCTCCTGGCATTACATCCGGGAATTCATCCTCTACCACTTGGAGAGACGGAATGTCCATATTTATGCGGATTTCTCCGACTGAAATAAATAAAAGGTAAGTAGCTATCAAATATTGAAGTTAGTTATAACTTTTACTCGTGTTGTATACTCTTCTCTGCAAGTACTTCAAGAGATGGCACCAGAACCTCTTAAAGGGACAATGAAGTGAAACACTGACTGGGTTTTGATTGATAAACTGTCCTTTGAGATCACTATTCTCTGAAGTTTCATTATGTTTTCCTTCTTAACGGACAAAATCAAGGTACAAGTTTCATTTTTAAATTTCTTACCAAAACCTCATTGCTAATTGTCACTAATTTCAGAACATGTATTTCTCGTTTTTGGAACATGCGATCGACCAAAATTTCTAAAACTTGTTATGTCCGGTCTACGACGTGTACAGATGACAGTGTACTTCATTTTTATCAGTTACAAACTATGTACAGCCCAGTACATGACATATAAATTTAGTATGTGACAGTGTTTATGCGGGAATCTAGAAGCGGCATCTTCCCAAGTTTTCTTTTGGCGCGTTCTTTTTATTACTAAGCGTCTTCTCGTGCTAAAGGTATTGTCTTCGTGACTGTTAAATAGTAATTTACAAATACGCGATAAATTGTAATGCTTTTTAGTGCCCCTATCAACTGGGAGGCGTGAAAGGGATCTTTAACCACTGTTCCAAAAATGACGGTATGACATTAGTATCGGAGTCAGAAGCCTCGCAAATGGGTTGCCTTAAAGTTTCTTTAATTCACGAATAGCGAGAGGAGTTTCTCAATCCCAATAAATCTTGTCCGTGCAAAGTGTGTACATATGAACCAAGTAACCATGTCTGAATACGTGAGATGTTAGGCTGTACCGTACTTTCACTTCGTGTGTTTGTACTCTTTTGCATCTGTGCTCTTCTTGTATTTCTTACGACATATTTTGTATCTACGTGAGAAGAGCGAGCCGGTGCCACGATAATAAAACCAATCTCTTCTATTTCATCACTTCAATAAAAAAAAATCTGTAATGATGACGTCAAAATGTCCTAAGGTCTCAAGGTTACAAACCGTAGCCAATATAAAACTACATTAAAACAAGGAATAACATTAACGTTTATAAAGTGCTTATAGCTATAAAGACATTACTGAATGTTCAGGTTTCCACGTCAAGAGTTCCGAACGCACAAAACAACTTTGCATAATAAACAAAAGGTGGCCGGTATACATTAAAAAAAGGCACATTTTGAATTCTTCCTTAACACATGAATGTTAATATATCATTCACATCACGTGATAGTGAGCTTCACAAAGATATTGATGAAAATACAATGCTCCTTTTTCAGTACTTAGTACGAATGCACATGACAGATGCTATCGCAGACTGTGAATCTAATTATATTGGTCTTGCAAAATTAGGCAGCAAGAAATATGTCGACAGGGATGGTAACCTGGAAAAGCAAAACACGCACGTGATATACAGTCATAGAGATTTATCGAATTGTTTAAGTGCTTTCTTTATTGTCTCGTTACGGTGGACGCCGCTGGAAGCTACGCATATATTTGTGAAACGGGACGATGAAGTCACGTCAGGGTGAGACATGACTTAAAGCGCACGTGTTCAAATGCGATCATTCTCTCGCATTGTGATTCATGTGCGCGAGTGTGACTCGCTACATTATCTCTAGTGCGAGGCACGTGGTGGCACTGCGTGGCAAGAGACGCATTTGATGCGAACCACACACTAGGTTTATCTCGGCTGATGGCCAGTCGCATGCAATCTCCATTGTCAAATAGAAGGTACCGGCAGCTCCGAAGAAAGTAAGCACAAGCGTCTGCGTGGAAAACGTGCACCCGAAAACAAAAAAAATAAAATCTTCGCGCTTCTCTAGCAAACTCTACAAACCGTGCACTGACGTCTTCTCATGTGAGAAAGCCGTCCAAGAAACTGCAATACTGATTACTGCTTCATTTGGTTCAACTTGCGCGTTAACGTACGCATTTAGAAAATTCGTAGATACAAGATACAAAGAAACTGGTAGCCATGTATTGAATGCTTTGAACAGTTTAGCACACTTAAATGGCACCCTGGATAATTGGCCACACGAACTATTGGCGACGTATACTGTTTGATAAAATGGGGGGTACCGGCACCTGACACTTCTTTATCCTAGCCAGTTTTTGTATCACAGGGGGTGCCTTTTCACAGCAGCACTATAACGTGAGAGGTCTACATAGCGATGTAAGGGTACCGTTTGGTAGCGTATAGTTCAAAATACGTTACTGTTAAATAGTCACGTTTTGTATCAACTCCATAGCACCATATACTAAAGAGTCCATTTTTTTACACATAGTACATTACAAGCTCACATCATTGATGATCTCGGGATGCTGTTCATTGCAACTATAGCTACCATGTACCGTAAAATGTCTGCACGGAAGTTCCCAGAGAAACAAACAGATTTTCGTGAACAACAACCTCCTGATTTGTAACTCTGGAAAGCAACAATGAATGCTTGTTCTTTTTTGTCTTATATATTTCATCTGCAGTTTTGTCTGAAAGCTCATTCAATAAATGGGACTAATTTCTACTACATATACTCGTATTTCTTTACCAAAAATATGGCGTCCTAATTCTATTATAGTGTTTTACATTTTACGCTTTCCCATTTTCATTGTATCATGATGCTACAAAATCAGTTAACGCGGACAACTTCAACACGGAACAGCATTTATCTTTAACACAGAGATATTCACGTTACGTACACACACCATGTTATTCTATGATTACCAGTTTTCAGTGTGCTTCTGAATACAAACAGACAGGAAAAAACCTAGGTTTTAGTGCGTTTTTTACGCGATGGCCGCCTCGAATGACGTTGGGGCAAACACCTTATGTGCACGCCAAAAGCGAGAAGGAATAATTTTTAGTGGCTGTGGGGTGCTGACACTTTGTAAAGTTGTTTGCGCCACGCGCCGCGCATGTCTCGTGCAGAAGCCGTGTTTCAGGATCACAACTATTGAGTGGTAGGTGGTGTCGTGTTCGCAAGCGTTGGTCACCACTATCATCATCAAGCTTAGATCAATAGCACCGGCGGTGACTCCTGGCGGCAAGCCTTGGTGGCGGCATAAGAGAGTTGAGCGAGTCTGCTTTTTGGCGCGTGGCAGTTGGCGCGGCCGGTTGTGTCTCGCGTGGGTCCCCGGTGCACGCCACCGTGGGCCATCTGCCAGGGGCTCTTGTGGTGAGTGGAGCGTTGGCGATGCCGTCTTGTGTTTGTTATGCTGTTGAGTGTTGCGTAATTATTGTGTAAGGTTGTTTAGTTTGATGATTACAATTGATGTACAATAATTCGGCTGATGGTATCGTCGTTTCTAAATGCAGTTAAATAAATGTATTTGGCTTGGTTTGTTTAGACCACGTCTACTGTGTCCGTTCACTCTGAGAGCAGTGCTCGCTCCATATCGAGACCACAGGGCGAAACTCCTCATGCGAGACGTGGCCGGTTGTCGAGCGGCATCGGGTGTCAGTCAACCATCCTCTGTACCCAAAAGTATCTCCCTTGTCATGTAATGATGGAGCTGTCCCATAGAGATGCATGCAAACTGCAGTTGGGGGGACGTTATACTAGATGGCGTTGTACGCATTCTATTTGTTGTCTCGTTTCTGTGAGAGCGCTGTCCCATACACACGCGTACAATATTGCAGTTGGGTGAAGGTACGCTACATGGTGTCCGCGGTGCAGCTGCTCTTCGATTGGCTGCTGCGCGTGCTGCGTGTGGCTCCGCCGGCGCGCCCATATCCCGCTTTATTCTAGATCGTTGCCGTACGAGGGCACTTGACAGATTGTGCTTCTTAGTGAAGCATGGACGACGAGAGTCGCCGGGTGCGGAAGGCCGCTGCAGCTCGTGCTCGTCGGCAGGATTCCGAGGAGCGGACCGACAGGCGCACGGCCAGACACACAAACGGATGTACGCACGGGTGGAAGCATGGGCGCACAGACGGCGCATGGACGCTTCGCCGCACTCATCATCGTGCACTCCGTCAATATGCCGTAATATTTTAATTGTGCCTGATGAGTGTGACAACGATCAAATCTATTGTTTACCTGATGCTTCCAATTTTTTTAGGTGCGATCTCGAAACGGCGCTTGTCGAAGAACGTGCGATGGTGAAATGTTTCAGTGCCACTTGACGACAACACTTAAAATAGCATGAACACCTGCTCACCTAATTTCGGAGGTATTAGAGGACAGGAATTCGCTGCTGACATTTTTTCTCGCTTGCCCTCTGTAATAACTTCCTCGGGAAAACCTCTCCTAATAAAGTACACTTCGCCTTGCTCACTGCGGTTATTGACCAATGAACGCCAAGGAAGTGGAAACGAATCCATCTGAAAGAAACGAATACCAATCAATCATCCTTTACAATAATCGTTAAGCCTTTTTGTTTCAAAACAGTGATATGACTATGGGATGTCGTAGTAAAAGGCTCCGGAAATATCGACGATCTGGTGTTCTTTAACGTACATCCAAATCTCAGGACACGGGCTTCTAGCATTCCACCTGCATGGAAATGCGGTTGCCACTTCCTAGTATGACCCCATGTCAATCGGGCAGCATTGTGGTATTATAACCCTCAGGGCACCGTGACAGGTTAATCAATCATTCTTTATTTGCTACTTCAAAGAGCACAGGTTAATAAGACGAAGATGCCAATCAAATTGCGTTTGTTGCTCGGCAGACTAACTTAATGGAACTGTAATAGAAAATTGGCAGCATTTATCATCTTATGAAATTATTTAATTATACTCACTGATTCACGTACTAGACATTACTTTTCGATGCCATGCAAAACGTACACGTAATGTAGATGTACATCAATATGATGCGTGTATGAAATCTTTATGTTCCTGCTCTGAAAAATATGTCACATATTCACCGCAATAACTCCGCTAATAACTAAAAACTAGGAATTATCAACAAATGTGTGAAGCAATACAAGTCAGGTCTTCAGTATCCCCCCGCATTGCAATAGCAATTGTAGGGCCCGTTCTGATTCATGCATTCAATGAAGCCGCGGTAAAAATATTGTTCCAAATATATTGTCGAGAAACAACCAAGCAAATAAACAGTGCATACCTAAATTGTGTGAAGTATAGCATCTCAATTATTGCCAAAGTAAAAAAAGCTTATTTTAGGCCAGATGATTGACTCAACGCACCAGCAAAGAAACTAGCCTTGACATCTGAATAAGTGAATTAGAGTCCACTGAACACTTATTCTAAACCAGCAACCAAGCAGCATGGGCAGGGCAAAAAGGGCTTTAGCTGGTTCTTTAACAAGCACAAGAAGACCAATGGGGTAATCTCTTCCAAAGCGCAAGCTCTCCTCCAAGTTACTAATTTCTGCGCTTTCTTTTTTTTTAAAGAGCGAAGCACTGATACCGGTTAGTGAAGAAACACTTTTGTAAGTAGTAAGTCGGTAGAACTTCTTCTATCTCTCAGTCATCAGGTTGTCAGTGGTTGATGTATTTTATGACACATGCTGTTTGCACAAAGTAGCTGCCCTAAATAGAGTGACGGATAGCCAGCTGCATACTATCGCGCGGTACAGGCATGTAGGAACGAGAAAATTATGATGTGAATAATTCATTCTTTCACAGCAATGACGCATCAAGGAATGCCACAGTGACAAGTCGGAATGTGATACAAAAGAAAGCGAGCAGCAAACGCCTTTGGCATCTGACCATGCAATAATCGGCAAAAAGCTGGCGTAAGCAGATGAGGCCGCTGTAGCGAGAAAAGCAACCTTCGTGCTGTCTCTCGTATGAACGTCAACAGTGGTGACAACAGCGCTAGTGTAATGTCGTGCGTCGTCTGTGCATTCCTGTGAATATAGAACACCCCCGACCAGGCCCAATCAGGCCAGGCTGGTCGAATTACACAGCTTCAGCAGGAGCCACGCAGCTCTACACGGAACCCCTTCCATACCCGTTCTATGCGCCTATTGCACAAAAGTGGTGGCTGGCGCATTACCTCTCCGCATGAGCCACGATGGTTAGCTGCCCTCGCAATCTTTCTCTCGCACATAGATCGTAAAACGCACTTGGATATGTTTCTACAATTTCTACTTTATAAAGAATTTCACGGCGAAGCCGACGCTGACGCGAAAAAATGGTCTGGAGAGTCCCAATAGTTCATATTGAAATAATATATTCGATGTAGCCCTCCAACACTAGCCTAGGAAAGCTCAAAATATCTCAAAACAACCGGCCTTTCGAAAAATATTCATGAAAGTCAAATGCTCTATGCATTTAAGGTTAAGCCTAGGTCAATTTTCAGCAATGCTTACTGAGCTTTACAAACTATTAAGGCTTTTGTACATGTCATTGTAACATTCGTTCCGGCACACAAAGACTTCACGGACACTCACCACTTCAAACTTATACTTCCATCATCGCAAGGCTCCTAACCAGGTTGAGGCATATCAAATAACCAGCTGTAACGCGTAGATCTTGCGGGGAAATCCCGATACGCACGTTTGAAGTGAAAAAGACCGCCAACACTTCGGGCAACTCCCACGGTCATTTGGAGCTTGTCATGCCTGGGAGTCCAAAACCGAACTTCATTGCTTCTGCAAAGTACTCAAACTCGTGTCGTCTGATGCAATTGGCGTTAACATCAACAGACTGGCCGATGCAACTAGCGTCAAAACCAGCGAGCGAGCCAGTAGGATGCAATCGATGGCATCTCTTGTGGTGCGTCTTACGCAGCGCGCGGCAAGGCCCCTCACCCACACGTCTGATTCCAGTCAGCCTGCTGCAATCAACGGCATCTCTTGCGGTGCGTCTTACGCAACGCGCGGCAAGCCTTAATTCTCAATCACGGGTTCGATTCCAGCCAGTGACAAGTGGTGGTTCCTGATTGGAGGCTTCGAACTACTTGCTGATGCGAGGATGCCCAGGGCCTATAAAAGAACCAAGTGGCGCGAAGAGAGGGGGAGTGAGTAGAAAAATCCCCGTTCATCATCGCACCTTAGGATTCACGATTCGAGAGAACGTAATAGAGCTTTCCCTCTTGTCTACGCATTACTCAAACACAGTTCAGAAGCTCCATAAGCTGTCGACCCCAGTGCCAAATATGTAACGCCTCTGTTTGTAATGCACATAAATGTTGCCTTGACTCACCCTCTCCTTGTCCACTCCGTCTATCAGCTCTGCGCAGATGCAGCCGCGGGCTCAGACACGCGATACCCAACAAGCTGCGCATGCTTACACGCCAGTGTTTAACGTCCCTGACTGTGACATGTGACTTCCGCTTGTCATTCAATATTGAGCGTACAATGCCTACGCTCCAAGTCATCCAAAAGCAATATCAAAAGCAAAACAAAAAAGTCAGCTTCATCGCAAAGATGAAGCATTGAGTGCGATAGCAACAAATTGGAATGGTATAGAAAGTGAGGATGGCCACTAAGTCTTTTGGATGTGATCTCATGCAGCTCTACAAAGCACTGGTGTAAAAAGATATGGCCGAAACCTGGACACTCATCGCTTAGTTTCTTCACGTTGGGAGCGGAGCACATAGAGGGGTATATGGGTGACCCGCTCATGGCTGCTGAGGTGGTGATATGGTGCACGATGGCCTTCATGCTAGTAGAATTAAACTTCACAAGGGCTGCTCGATCATCCCCTCTGATCTTTTCATGCTAATTAAAGGCAGGTGGTGCACTTTCTTTCTGCTTGAGCATACCACTACCATTCTGACAAGCATGAGGAGATTATCGCATGCCTCTCCTAGCTACGGAGATTGGCCGGTTCTTTTGATCTGTGGTTCAGCCACGCCGTCACCCCCACTCGCGCTATTGTCCGTGAATAGTATATACGACGCGCCATGGGATCCGAGCAATTTATACTTTATACGGGACGCAACGGCGACGGCGAAAACCAAGAGACACTGTCAACTTATTTGCTATCGCAAAAAGGCACCTCGTAGATCACGTCACGTCAATGTGGTGTGCTATCCCTTCTGGATTCCAGAGAGCGTAGGAGAGTTTTGTCTCTTGCCTATGCTTTACTCAAACACAATTCGAAAAAAAGTTATTTTACCATCAAAGGACCACCATCCTTGAAGCAATGGCGTTGCCATGTCATCGTGAGCCCGGAGCAGATCGACTTCGCGCCGCGATCACGGGAGGAATCGCAAAGTAGCATACCAAAGCGTGCCACAAAGCGTGTCACAAAGCGGCCACCACATCATTGAATGGACGGGGTTTTCATGACGGTGAAAAGCTCATTTCTTTTTTAGTTACATCTAAGTATGGGCGAAGCAAAAGGTAATTGCCCAATACTTCGCCAGCGGAAAAGTACTGACCTCTAAATGGTGTCCTCAAAGGGAGAAACAGTTACGGTTGGGCAGTTTTCATTTCTTCGTTTCCAACCACTTAGAGCTTGCCCTCTGGAGGTGTGTTAGCATGACTGTTCATTTTCTTCAGTTGTCTTTCCTTTTTTTTCTCTGCCTTATCTATTGGTTGCCCTTTGTTTGTGCGTGCGTGTGGGTATGTGTTCGTGCATGCGTGCGGGTGTGGGTGCACGTTCTTTATATTCTTTTTTATTCTTTCTGTGAGTCTTTTCTTCAGTTTCTCTCTGTCTCCCATTACACTTTCCCCATTCAAGGCATGCAGTAAACCAGGTTAACTCGGCCATTTGGTTGACTCGAACATTTTCGTCGGCTGGGCAAGGTCCGTGTTACCAAAGTTTTAATGGAAGGAAGGAGGAAGAAAGTTTAAGCGGAAAGACAGGGAGGTTAGCCAGTTCTTAGACCGGCTGGCTACCTTGTGCTGGGGAAAGGGGTGAGGGGAATGATAGATGTTAAAAAGAAATGTTGTGAAGAGAGGGAGAAATTACAAAAATACAAAAAGTTTTAATGCATTTATATTCTGGTTAGGATTCCTGACTTTTACTTTACCTGGTCTTTCTTTCTCTCTTTCCAGTGATTACCGGAGGTATGAAATGGTGCCTGGAGACAGGGCTATAAGTACGTTACAATGAGGTTGCCAGCAACAGATCAGGTGATGTACTAGTATACCAATGTTTAAAAACACACTGAAAATAGCATGAGCTAGAGCGGGTGCGAACATTTCACATACCTTCACCGCCTTCGTTAGCTCATTCACGTAGAACAACCAGTGAACCAGGCTGAGCGCTATCACAGGTGCCGCGATAAACTTGAAGACGCGGCTTCGAGCCAGCAGCCGTTCTTTTTGTGGGATCCACCGTCCGTTTTCCACCATCTCTTTCTGTTTGCTTTCTCCTGGCAACATATTCCAAATACGTACGAGTGAAACTCCGAAAAGTGTCTCCTTTTGGTCTTACGTTTCTCGAAATCCTTGAGCCATCATGTCAGGAATTCCTCCGATTCTCTGAAGGACCTGCCGAAAGCGTTTCAGTAGAATTGACAAACGTTGTCGAAATAAGAAAAAAGTTGCACTTTGCAATCCAGTAGCATTGTTGTTTTGTTTTGTTTTCTTGTTTACAGCACGCCAAATGTGGAACTTCTGTTAGCGCTGTAAATACGCGAAAACTTCCAGCTTTTTGACGAAGGTCATAAGAAAAGGGTCTTTAAACTTCGTCTACGATTTGTCACTTTTCAAAACTTTTTTTGTTTGGCATTCGCGCTACAAAGTACAACACTCATCAAAAAAGTAGAAAGAAAAACAAAAGGGTTGAATGTAGGTCAGTTGGTTCATGATACTTGAAGAAAGGCAGAAAAATCACGGGACATGAAAAAGAAGTAGACGCAACTACCAGCTGGAACTAACAACTGTGACTTTATTGAAGGAAACAATTCCACCAGGAAAGCTCTAACACATGGGCAGCACGTCAATAACACTTACTGCGTCATTTGGTGAAAGATGCAATGCACACTCATATCTCTTGTAATCGTCCTAGCACACTACATACCTTGTCCAGGAGGCAAATTGTCGGTGTTTTTATACATTTGGTATGCCTCCATAATTTCACGTTTCTCTTTGTCCTTCTCTCTTCCCTTATAAGTGACATAACTGGGAAGGGGTGACCTGTGGTACAGTATATACCGGCCAAACCGGCTGGTGTGTTAGTACTAGGCTGCATTAGCTTTATGTAGACGCCTCTCTGAATGTGATTTTTCGTGCCAATCTTACACGGCACTGTCGCGAATGCATGGTTCCCACTCACTTTTCCGTAGTGTCGCTTATCTTGGAAGAGGGAAGGGCGAATACTGAATTAAGAAACGTGGTGGTGAATGTGTAAGCACACCATCAATTTGCCTCCTGGACAACAATGGTAAAAAAAAGATTATTGTGTACTCCATCTTTCACCGAATGGCATGGCAGGTGATGTTGACGCTCTGCGCACACGTTCAGAGGTTTCCTGGTTGAATAATTCTCCTCTTCAATAAAGTCTCAGTTGTTAGTGACAGCGTTGTTTGTGCCTGTCTCTTTCTCGTGTGCCGTGCTTTCTCTGGCTTTCTTCGCGTATTATGAAAGGAAGAGGTGCATTGGAACTACTGCTGTTGACCGCGTTTTCTGGCAAACAATTGAGCTACACATTTTTGGTGAAATGCTCTACAAAAAACGAAGTATGTCAAGTGTTTCTTTCGTGACATCCCGCCTCGGGATCATTTGCCTGAAGCACGCGCGAAGCTCGATACCAGAACAGCATCGGGATTTTTTTTTGAACAACTAACAAAGTTGGCTCATTCAACCTCTTGCACAAAATGTTTTTTTAACGCGAAAGAGTTTTATATGCCGGAGTGCACCAAGACATGAGTGACGTATTTCCATCTGGAGAACATCGTCAAAAAACTGCACATGTTTAGAGGACAAAGAAAAAAATGTTGTCATGGGGATTATAACACATGACGTCTGGGTCCACTACAGCATATACCGGGCACACTATCAGCTGCGCGTTGTGGGGGATATACAAACGCGCCTTTTTTATCTCACACTTTACTTCCCACAAAGCTCTTAGTCGTCGGGGGAGGGGGGGGCGTCACCCTTTGAGAGTCGTAAAGCGATGTAATGCATCATGACCATGGCCTCCGCGATTAGTTCTTGCAACGCATCGTTGCTACGCGTCCATATCCTTCGGCATGTCTAAAATAGAAATGCAATTTTGTCAACGCCTTGACACATCGTGAGTTTACGACTTCCACACAAATGTTGTCTTTGCTAGCCTCGCTTATCGAATCCATTCGTATACAACAAAATCAATGTTTTAGCTCGACTAAACATTCGACTGAAGTTGGGTTACAGAAGCACTATACGATGATTTGTGACATATCCACATTCTGGAAATTGATAACTCCTGGCATAACTCCAGGATGCCCTAGTTGTGAGGCACATAACTGCACACTCGGTCACATGCTCTGGCAGTGCCCGGCGTTACATCGCGCAAAGTTCAGCACAGAAGAAGACAGGGAGAAGGCTCTTAAAATCCCCCAACTCTCAGTCCAATACTCGGCAGTCCAGGAGGCCTGCGAATGGGCGGAGGGCCACGGTCTTCCAGTCCAGGCGTGGACGCGGCCAGCAACTGCGCCGGACACCTCTTAGGGGGGCGTCTGACCAGTTCTCCAGGACCAAATAAAGTTCGTTTCACTTGAAAACTTCCTTGAAAAAAATTGTCTCAAAGCATACACACCAGAACGTCAGTGCTTCTTCAGTAATAGAATTGAACGCTAGCCCCTTGATAAGAGCAGTGATGCAAAAAAATGAATACAGTAAACGCACGCAATTAACGACATTAAACTTATGGCATACTACACAAAACAACTGAAGTCGTATATGCGTTTGATGCTTTGAGCAAACATCAAGATACCTCGTCGTAAACACCAGCGATATAGGCAGTGTGTTGAAACTTATTCACATACCCCAGTATTGAAGCGTGAACAATCGCTGAACGTTCCAATGTGCTAGTCGTAGCTCTCGGGCGTCGAGGAGGTGCAGTCTCGATTGAAACAACGTGTGAGAACGAAAAAGATGGCTTCTCGTTGAAACGTTCTTTGTTCGACGGCGATCCATGGCTGCTTATTCTCTCATCAGTCAGCACGGTACGTCTGAAGCACTAACTAGTTCACTTGTAATTGAGGAGATCGATCCAGGACAATGTAGTTTTGTCTGACGCAGATTCACATTGTGCCCCTGTGTCGAGCATATCCCCAAGAAATTCCGATGCCATCTATCTTCAAGCTCCCAGAAGTCGGATTTTTGTTATTTTCTTGTAGATACGAATACCATTGAATAGGATGTACTTGTTTACTGTAGCCTCTACGGAGAAATTTGTGACGACATTCAACAGCTACTGTATTTGTGTCTTACGTTGCAGTCGGGTGCTAATGTGCTGCGTGTTCACCTGCAAGACTGATAAAAAAAAAAACCTCGAACGAGAAAATTCAAATGGAACCAAAGTTTTAACAAACGTGCAGTTGCTCCCCGGCGTTCTTTTCCAAACTGTCGTTCATTGTTCACTAAAGTGGAGCACGTAAAATATTCTCTGTAGCCAAAAATAAACTGCCACGGGGTTCCTATGCATTCGCCTCAGGTGCCTCGATGTAGAAAGCCATATTTTTTTTCTCAGTTGATCTACTGAATCTCTCTCAGCCCCATGCGAAAGCTTTCTGAGCCTAACGAGGTTTCACACAGCCTCCGAGATTGTAGCCATTGAAAGCTTTTTGAAACTTGCATGGTTTCGCATCGCCTCCATGATCGGCCCACTTGTGACCAATCTACAATGTCATGTGAAGAGATCGTTCAGTGATGTCGCGTTTTGTGGTACCTCAGTGACGTGGTGAGAAACAATATCACAAATTGTCGCAAACAGTGACGTCACGATGATATCCCAAGGTGGCGTCATCATGCGATCATGACTTCATTACGTCACTCATGCCACCAATGTTGATGGCCGATTCTACGCGTTTGATGAGGCTTTTACGGCTTACGCCTTAAATAACCCCTGACACCATATTTGTAAGTTAAAGACGCTTGCATTGGTTGATATTTCTGAATGCGGGGCCACCTCTGATCGATTCTTAGTGGTGAGCGTTGCCTATAAAATATGATAGTTTGGTTTTAAAGTGAGGGCGCGTGCTCGTCCAAGTATTAAGGTGCAGTCGACATTTTGTGCGGTGTCGCCTATACAGGTAATCTTTTTTGTGACGTTGCAGAGGTCGAACATTTGCGGCGCTCGCGCAGTACCCCCGACTGGCACCCGGCGTGAACCCTCTCGCTCTGTTGTCTTTCGGCTGCTTACACCAGGAATTATTTTCTTTTTTCTGAGGAGCACACGTTCGAAGCAATCACATCGTTTCATTCTTTACTGCCCGTGGGTACCCCCTATTTGAAAACAACACGTTTTAGCGTCACCGTAGCTTGAGCGCATGTAGTCTGAGCCGCTGCTCCGCTGTGGGGTGCTAGTTTTTATGGTATTTAGATGGCTACTTTAAGCTAACGCAAGATCATTCTGAATTAATGCGCTGGCATTATTTACACGATGCGTTTGAGCATTCGCGATATCAGTTGCACATTACCAGACGCAAAAGTACAAATTAGAGTAAGAAACTCTCAAAAAAATTCCGCCATATCCACGAAGTGAATGATGATGAGTGGGCGAAGCTCCGGAGGTAAATCTGGTAAACCATGAATCCTCTGTACATTTTGCCCACTTGATTTTATTACATCGCTCCCCCTAGCGTACGTCGCCGCACTAAATCGAACGATTGCCTTCAACCAATGACACGCGCCATATGTGACATCATTCCAATTTTATAAGATCTCGCGTCTTTCATCAACTACAAGTA
The DNA here is from genome assembly GCA_013436015.1 of Rhipicephalus annulatus. Classification (NCBI taxonomy): domain Eukaryota; kingdom Metazoa; phylum Arthropoda; class Arachnida; order Ixodida; family Ixodidae; genus Rhipicephalus; species Rhipicephalus annulatus. The sequence continues at coordinate 104,174 of WOVY01012440.1, forward strand.
CCGCTTTCTAGTTTATAACATCTTGCATCTTTTCATCATCAGCTACAAGTACCACCATCTAGTAAACACTACAAGAACTAAACGAGAGGTGGCTACATACAGGAGACGGTACCGCCATCTAGTGAACACTGCAAGAACTAAACTAGAGGTGGCTACATGGATGGATATGGCTGTACCCTTTAGATCGGGCGGTGGCTAGCGCCACCAAGCCGTAATACCTAATGAACCAAAAACTATATTTATTTTTTTTTCTTAAAAAGTGAGTTTGAGGATTCGTACTTTGCAGTGAAGAGTTTAATTTTCACTCGTGCCTCGACTTTAGCCACCAATCAGATAACCTCCTTCTAGTTAAGTCTACCCGCTTAAAGTCTATTTTGCCCTCCCGGTCCCTAAACCCCAGTGCTTTGAAAAACGCAGCGCCATCATTCTGAACTATATACAAGGGACGGTACCGCCATCTAGTGAACACTGCAAGAACTAAACTAGTGGTGGCTACATACAGGCTACAGGGGACGCACAGCCCACGCCCTAAGGAGCTTCGCCCCTAAAATAACTTTCGCTGTGATGGGTGCTCTAATAAATACTCGCGCCATGTTTTTATCACGTTGAAACTCTACCATGGGCCTTCGAGGGTCCCGCCTATCAACGACAAATGATGCGGTGTTTAGCCGCACGTGCGCTTGTAATGCGCAGCGCGCAACGGCTGCATCTAGCACTCAGCGGATGAGGCTAACCACAGGTTTGAATGTTTCGCAAAAAAGCACATATAGGCCAGATAACTAGCGAGTATGTGGGATTATCACAATTTTACAGAATCGTTTTGCCGTAATCCAATCTTTGGCAAATGACTATGCAGGTCTGAGTGTAAGCCACGTTAGAATGGAAACTCCCCCTCACAAGGCTGAAGCCCTCCCCATGTTTTTGCCATCTGTTGTTCTTTAAAGGGGCACTAAAGTCAAAGAACAATTTGCGTCAGAGTGAAAGCTCATTGATGACAACATATCAAACGACAATACTATCAACAGCAGTGCTCTACTTACCGATAAATTAAGGTAAATGCACATGAACACATGCACCGCAGTACGACATTCTCAAAATTATACCGATCACGACAGGCGAACCACGTACAATTAATCACTAGTAATCGATCTAGCTGCACTAAATAAAGAACCTTCCATGCGTCAAGAAACGCAATCAAATGTTCTTGTGCTGTTCCCCTCAGTATCATGTGCCAACTAGCCCTTCAAGAAACCCTTCTGCAATAAAATGTTGCTTTTCGTTTCTGTTTGATTCAAGAAAAAAAGAAGCGCCGGATGTTACTTTGGAGAATAGCGCGAATAGTTCAAAAATTCTATTTTCGCATGGTTACACTGGACAGGTGGTGTCATCCAGCGGGGCGCAATGGAACGGAAATACGTCTACCATCTCGAAGTTAATGGCAGGAAATCGATCAACGGTCGTTGTTGCTGCTGTGACTCCCGCTGCTTTCGTTTGGTCTACTAGTGTAGGCGCGGAGCAGTAAAGTCAGGGAACGTTGTACTCGGCAACCGTAATGTGAGTCGGAGTGCTTCTTGAGGCGGGTAGTTTGAAGTCCGCCAACCCGATTCGGGCCACTAAATTGGGATTTTATTTCAAAAGAAGTTCTTTCTTGGCACAAAAATTACAATACGAGGTTTCTGGACCACTATTTTAACAATCCCTTTAGTGTCCCTCTACACGCCCTGACATCGCACAATATACGTGCCTCTGGCAGGTCAGCTCCATCAAAATTAAATAAACGCGGCTGGTGTTAGATATGCCGCATACGCGTCAGCAGCTGAGCATCGTAATCGCTAATCCACTGTGTGTATTCACCTGTAAGAATTATTAGGCAAACACATAAGGCTCTGTAGGACTTTTTTTACTAACAGAAACGAACCCCAGGTTGTCAAAACTTCTATAGCACTCCGCTGTTGCGTCCGTCATAATCACACAGTTGTTACGGCATGCAAAATCCTAACTATTATTATCTAGAATACACAGCACACCCTTAAAATTACGTTCTGCAGATAGCACGTGAACGCCATGGTGATCCTTCCTGTCTGACGCACTGGATTCCCGGCTACCTTTGATGGCAGTAGCATTCAATAAAAAGGGGCAATGACAGGAACACGAGGCCACACCTGGCGCCAATAGAAAACCGTCTGGTGCTTTTCATTGCCCTTGCGTATGCCAGAAAGCGTACGTCATTTGCTACGTCAGCAAGTATATCCCCACGTGTTTGCATACAGCGTTATTCTCTATTTTGGCAGCTTGTCTGAAGCAAGGAATTCACACATTCCGACTATCAAATACTTTGTGGCAATGTCGACTCTCTACCACAACTCGGGGTGTTCCAGTAAAAAAGCCAAATGACCGCAATCGTTTACAGCATAATTACAAAATAGAAATCCATCTGGAACAATGGGAGGCACTCCTCCCCAGCTCGGATCCATGAATGCAACTAGCGTTTCTGGGTCACATACGTGTTACGCCACAACCTAGTGGAGCCTTGTACATAGAACTCCATCCATCAAACTCCTAAACCATTCTTTTCCCCTTTCCCTCCATGAAAGTTATCTTACTTCTTCTTACGGTCCGCGTCACTTTTCGCTCCTGAATGCACACGTGGTCTCCCAGCGCGAACGATGGTGCTGACAGAATGAGTGACTCCCAAAAGTAATGTTATACTTACCGTCCTCGAATTCGACAGCGTGCTAGCCACTCTGTCATTAGCCGGCGATGAAGCTGGAAAAGGCAAGCTGCGTTTGTCCACGACGTCGTGGGTTCGACCCCAGCCATGGTGGTAGCATTTTGGTGGAGACAAAATGATTGTGGTCCATGTGCGGTGCCATATCAGTGCACGCTAAAGAGCACCAGATAGTCAAAATTTCCAAATCCCTCCCTTACGGCGTCTCTCATAATCATATCGTGGTTTTGGAACGTGAAGTGCCACATACTGTTATTATTAACTTTTAATATCGCGCGTAAAGCTAGAAGACGCTTTTTCTAGCTTTTTTTTTATTGTTCAGTCTTTATGCACCTTCGCATTTAGAAATTAGGTTATGTGGTACGTAAAAAAATGTGGCATCACTTCAACAAATAATTCGGATAGTCAGTTAACATATGACCTTTTCCCCTTTCTAAATACATAACAGCAGACAATGTCGATGTATTGCCAAGCAGATCGACTAAGATTGAGCGCCCGATTCTGGGCTTTCAACATTTCAGCAGTATTACTGCGCTCCGGGAATGCTTAACTGATATAAATATGCGGCAGTTGACGTAGCCTTATGAGAAGACAATGCGATATCATTCTAAGAAGAAGCTGCCACCTATTCATGCAACGATAGCATTTCGTTGAGTTAACCTTTTTGCAGCATTCAAAAGAACACTATAAAAGAAACAACGAATCATTTCACATTGACAGATTTTACTCCGAAAACTCCTATGACGGTAACTTCAATACAGTATGTTTAGTGATAGGGAAGAGAGTTCAGGTTAATGTTTTCCTTTTAAATTTTGCGCCAGAATCTCTCCGCATGACCTCATGAATTTTATAGTGTGTTTTTAATGCTTTGGTCACATTGGATCAAACAAACTTCATCAAACCTGGTATGTTAAGTCTGTGGCTCCTTCATACGATGGTGTAATTGATTATTTTACCGATTCAAGCACGCGTGCATTAGGAGACGCCGTAAAAATTGATAACGTCACGGCAATTAGCGCGAAAACTTCAAGGTGGCTGCGCCAACCACGCTTCTTCCTATCAAAGGTGGAAATCACTGGCTACTTACCCAAATTAGCATACGTCACCACGTCTTCTTTCAGCAGCGTTGAGGTTTCTTAAGATTGAACCTCTGAAAGCTTAGAAACGGCTTCGCTAACTTATCATAGCGACATATGAGGTGCAGCGAAGAACGAATGCTTTCACTGTGAAAATCCAACTGCGGCCCTTTGTGGTCGTTTTCACGCAGTCACTTAGACTCACTGCAAAAAAAAAATTCTGGCGACACCCAGAATTCTGGAAAATTTCTAGGCGACGCCGACAACAATGCTTAAAGACCACTGCTACTCCTCAACCAAACGGAGGAAAATCGGTGTGCTTCTTGTCTCAAAAATATTTCGAAACCTATGCTTAGTTGGAGCATCGCAGATGAAAATGTTTTCAAGTTCTCTGGGAAGGATAACGTCTAGCCGGCTAATGTTAGCGAATACAAATTGATATGTTGTGTTTAACGCCCCAAAACCACCACATGGTTATGAGTGAGGCCGTAGAGGAGGGCTCCGGAAATGTCGATCACCTGGGTTTTTTAACGGGCACCCTTTTAATTGAGCACACGGGCCTGCAGCCTTTCCGCCTCCATCAAAAATGCAGCCGCTGCAGCCAGGATTTGATCCCGCGACCTGCGGGTCAGCAGCCGAGTACTTTAGCCACTAGATCACCGTGGCGGGGCAATGTGAGCGAATACCTGCTTTCGTATTCTATGTCTAATAAGTACGTGATTGGGGAGAGCAATGCAGCTTTGAGAGCGTTTTAGCCCATTTTCAATCGACGCGCACGAGCAGGCGAAGTTTGTTTTAGGTGCGAAGGATATGATACAATAGCACCTTCATGCTATTATATAATGCGTTAGCCTAATATCAGGGACTTGTTTTGTTCACGCTTCTTCACGAACAACGAAAATAGAAGCTAACAAGCTTCGATTGTCGGTGTCACTTAAGTGCCCCCCTCGCCAGTTGTTTAGCATTGGGTTATTATTTGCGAGAGCAACGCAATTCAATGCTTCATTTTCTTCAATAATACATTTTGCTGGATGTTCGTTGGACAAAAAATTTTGTTGGGTCAATTATTTGGGGCTAACGTTTTTTTTTTCTTGCGTAGACATCGGCGGTGTTACCCAAACAATGACTCAGTAGCCTTGACCAGTATTGAGAAGCTATAGACGGCTTCTATAGAGCAGCAACGTCACACGTCTTCTGCACTACCATTGGCTGTAACAATACGACGTTAAGCCTGCGAGATCGACAGAACGACAACAATTAGCTGACTCTAACATGCACCGAATAATCGACTAAGAGCTTTGTTATTGCTGAAATAGAAAATAAATAAAAGAGTTGTCACCTTTGCTTGGTGACGGCTAACATCTTTTTGAACTTGGCTGTGGCAATATTAAATTGAGAAAAAAACATGTCCACTTCTATACAGTACCAGCCGGCCAGACGTCGAATTAGATGTATTATGTGTTTTCTGCTTTACAGGAAATAGTTATCGTCTAAGTTTCTTACGAATGACAAGTTAAATCACAGATCTTCATAAGGAGCCAAAATGATAAACTCAGAGTAAAGGGTCTCTGTATAAAAAGGTTGCGCTTTTATCTGCAAGGCAAAATAGCGTTTGGCAAAAATTGTCAAAGAAAACAGCTGTCGTCATACCACATGTCACGACACAGCCATGGTGTTATCCACATGTTCTCAGTTCCTACGTGTGCATTTCCAGCTCCATTTGAAGCCAACACCATCAACCGATGTATAGGCTAGCCAAACTACCGCCTTTATTGAACAATGCTCTCAAATAATACAAGCCTTTTGCATTGTGACAAGTCTCGAGACATGTATCTACCTTTGAGTCCGTGCCACGCTATACATACTTCTCACTGGCTTTGCATAATACCCTTCTGAAGGTGCAATTACATTCATGCGAAAATCACTGTTTAAACATCAAAATATTGGGCCTTTTTGTGCTGTTGTATAAACAGTCTGATATGCTTACTGCAGTAACAAGAAGGTAATTCGCTTCGCATCGTATTGCCCGTTTCTGGTTGGCATTGTGTACATCAAAGTAGTATGCACAGCTCAATCGTCTTCTAACTTTTAACATCGATTATCTGTATGCCAAAACCTACATAGGGGCAACGTACACATCCCGTATAGGTTGTTCGCATTTCCGATGCAGACGGAAAGGCTATAAGCCCGTGTGGTCAAATGTGGGCGCACGTTAAAGAACCCCGCGTGGTCTAAATTTCCGGACCCCTCAACTACGGCGTCTCTCATAACCATATGGTGGTTTTGGGACGTTAAACCCCACATATCAATCGTATAGGTTGTCGTATAGGTTGTCTTATACGTTGTCGTGACGCGCTACAGCGCACTGCACTCTCAGAAGCCTGCGCAAGAATTGAAGATAAATCAGTTGCATACCTCGCTATAAAAAAAATGCTAGACCTGCGCGAACGGCGCAGCACAGTCACAGCGAAAGCTAGAAGAGCGTCCTTTCAGAGCCTTTTCAACACTCATTGTGCAAATACTGCAACCACACTTGCTTGATAGCGGGCATTATTATTAATTTTGGGTGTAATAAGCCGGCATTCGCTATGCTATTTTTCGTCATTCTTCTGAGAAGCGTGGTATCTGCTAAACACTTGCAAGGAATTGCGTGCCAATTGTTCATGCAGTGGCTGACGACGATGTGGAATTATGGTTGAAGTAGGTATGTGACACATTTAATAGGGGAACAGGAACAAGTTTTTATAATAGGTTGGAGCATTGGACGGCCCACTCTTTACGCTATTCGCATGCAGTGTACGATGACTGGTTGCTCTTTCGCTGTTTTAAAACGCTTTAAAAGTCGTACTAACGTGATTGCTTTCCCGACATTAGGCCTGCCTAAAGCAAGTTTGCCAACAAGGCACAAGCACCGGCTTAGCGCAGTTGTAGAATACTGGGCTGGCACGCAGCTGACAAGGGTTCGAACCCCACTGTGTCATTTGTGCTAGGTTTTTAAATGCGAAGCATTTCTTAGCGAACTTCGGTGACATTGAGCGTATCTATCTATCTATCTATCTATCTATCTATCTATCTATCTATCTATCTATCTATCTATCTATCTATCTATCTATCTATCTATCTGTTTCTCTAGCGGTGTACAACTTTTAGTTCGCCTAGCCGTTTCGATAATGGTATAGGTACAAAACTAGGTATGCCATAACATGATCGTATGATGAACATAAGTGACTAGTCACCCCGCCGCAGTGGTCTAGTGGCTATGGTACTCGGCTGCTGACCCGCAGGTCGCGCGATCGAATCCCGGCTGCGGCGGCTGCATTTCCGATGGAGGCGGAAATGTTGTAGGCCCGTGTGCTCAGATTTGGGTGCACGTTAGAGATCCCCAGGTGGTCGAAATTTTCGGAGCCCTCCACCACGGCGTCTCTCATAATCATATGGTGGTTTTGGGACGTTAAACCCCATAAATCAATCAATCAATAAGTGACTAGCCATAACAAGAAAACCATGACATGTATGTCATGAATGTTATGATTTACACTTCATGGTCCTGCAGCTCTTGTGGTGGTTTTGTTCACATGGCATGTTGCAAAACTGGTATGGTATGGCATCATTGCATGGTGTACACAAGCGACAGATCCTAACAGGAAAATCATGACATGCGTGTCATGTAACAGTAATGACTACATGCCACGCTCTTGATGCGCTTGCGGCTGTTTCGCTAGCTTCGCATGTACCAAACTAGTTATTACGTGACGCGAACGGACGACATAGGTAAGTGACACAACCAAACTTGATAATCAGGACATGCGTGTCATGTAACGACATGACTGCAAGCCGCACCAATAATGGGCTCGCGGCCGCTTCACTAACTTCACATATGCAAAATTTGGTATTACGTGACGCCAATGGATCACGAAAGGGATGATGCAGGTACGTGACTGTGGCAAGCCTGATAATAATGAGATGCGTGTCATGTGAGAACATGACTACGTGCCACAGTCAAGGTGCCAATGCATATTGACGTGACGCGGTGCGCGTGCTAGCCGGCGTTCATTTCGTCGCGTTACGCTGGCGTTACCACGCCAGGCGCTGGTACTGCCATATTCTCGCAGGCGCGTGCCGCGCTGTGTTGCTTTGACACATGCGTGTTTCAGCGCGTCCAGCGTCTCTCCGTCACGAAAAGAGGGAGCGCATCCGCGCGAAATTCAGCATGTCGCATTTCGCGCCAGTAGCCATCGGGGCACCTGGCATCAGACTATAGAGTGCTCGCGTTTTGCTAACGTTGCGTCTTTTCCCAGCGTGCGCGTGCGTCAACGCTACACTGGAGTATATTGGGCCATTCATGGTGCGCTCGTGAACGTTTCGCTAGCTTCACATATACCAAATTTAGTGTTACGTGACGTCAATGGATGAAAAATATATGACTGGTGCAAACATGATAATCCTGACACGCGTGTTATGTAAGAACATGACAACATACACCGCTCATAACGTGCTCGCGGCCGTTTCGCTAGCTCTACATATGCTACATTTGGTATCACGTGACGTGAATAGATGATGAAGGTAAACAACACATCCAAACATAATAATCATGACACGGAAGTCGTGTACGGTATCATTTACCTTCACCTCGTAACGTTGTGCTGATTTCAAAGTGACATATCAACATTTCTCATTCGTGCTTGGCATATCATCAATTCCCACTGTACGTAGGATCTGCCAATTTTTTTTTCTAATTTCGCGCGATGTAGTCACGGACACCAGCGGCGGCGGTGGGCAACTGCGCGTGACCCAAGTTGTGATATCACAAGTGCAGTTAAAAATGTAGTGTTTAACTGCACTGAACACATGTCTTATCAGCTACATATCTGCAACCCGTTTAAAGGTGTCGCTTCTAAAAACAACTAAGTTCGAACTAAAACGCTTATTGTTCAGTCAAATAAAATTGAACACTTAGCCCTCAACGCAAAACGTCAAGCAAGTTCGTAGTAGACAGCCGCGCTAGGTGGTCGCTGAAACTCTTACTATGCATTAACGTTTAGCTTGAAAAGTATTTTCACAGCTATAACTCCTTAAGAGGCAGCGCAAAGCTTATCTGCGTGATAATATTCCGAGTGGGTGTATGACTTATAAACGTTCAGTCTGCTCACGTAGATTCGTTGTTGACGTACACGGATATGTGCTCTGGCTGTTCAGGGAAGGTGTACACGCACTTATGTCGTCAACAAGGAACATGTCGTCATCGTCGAACAAGAGACCTTTAGACCTCAACACAAAATATCATGCAAGTATGTAGTAGACAGCCGCACTCGGCTGTCGCTGAAATTCCTATGCATTCAATGTCACAGCCTGCTTGATAATTTGGCAGCTGATACTTTTCACACAGTAGCGTGAAGCTTATATGCCTGAACGAACACTCACAGTCTGAATGTACGACTCATAAATGTTCACTCAGCTCACGTGAATACGTTGTTGAATTTCGCACACAGATGGCGCGGCTGTTCAGGGCTGGTGTACAAATTTCTTTCGTCAACAGGAACCATGGTGACGTCGTGGAACAAGAATCACTGGTAGTCATACAGGGCGGTGGCTTTAACATAGTCAATGTTGAAGAGCTTCGCTCAGTTAAAGCCACCGCTGTCACCCCGTATATTGAAGTATGTAGGGTGGGGCAAATGCGAAAAAAAATTAAAGTAGGGAATTTCTATTTTTATTACACTCCTTACAATTGAATATCATTGCAGAAACTTTTGTTTAGGTACAAGGTATGTGCTACAAAAAATTAACATTTTGCCATTCTTCGAAACATTATTCTAAAAATAAAAATGTACTCCAGATGTCTCATTTTGCCCCAACGTAGGGGTAAAAATGAGGCGCTGTGTGGGGCAAAACGAGACAGTGTGAAAAAAAAAGATTCATCTCAGTTTTTGCAGTAGAAAGACATGAAATATACTTTGTGGGTCCTTAGGATTCCTGAAGAGGCAAGCCTTTGGACTTAACAGAACGCGTCGTTGTGTTGCTCGGACACTCCTTGATGATCAAACAACGACAGTCTTTCTTCGTGCTAATGTTTTCTTTTGTTGAGCGCTTGCACCTCATTGCATTATTGAACAACTGGAGGCCAGATATGTTTTGACGTATCTTCTTTCACTATTCTTGTCATTTTACGCAGAATTGCTGAGGCATTTTATGGCATTTAACTTTGTTCACCAGGCTCTGTGACGCAATCAATATAAGGTATGCTAGATTCTTACTTTGAGACTATTGTTGTCGTTTTTTTTCGTTAAGGTATTGAAAAAACGTTACAACTCAATCTCAAGGCATTTTTGTGAACGACTTGACTTCGTTATTCTATCGTTTTATGCGTCTCTTGAGAGCATTCTTTGGAACACAGGAAAGCCTCGACGAAGCGCGAATGCAACGAGTCATGTCCTGAACAGAAGTCCATGCTTTTTCGTGTCGTTTTTCTCCCAGGAAGCTCTATATGATGTTCTCTTGTATCTTCGAACCCTCTTAAACTAAGATATATAATATATATTTTGTGTAAGATACTGGTTCAAATAATGAGACACTCTCTAAAGCGATTGGATGCCTTCTGGTCGTGTTTTGCCCCCCTTATGTGCCGGAATTTTCAGAAATATCCACTTTTTTTCCCGGGAACCAAACGAACTAAACATTTGGTGTTATGTATCTCAAAGCTTAAAGTAACTAAATAAATAATAACGTTGCTGTACTAACGCAGGAGTAGCTTCATGCACGGATTCGAAAAGTTGGCCGAGCAGAATTTCGCCCCTTTTTGCTGGGTCATGAACGCACTGATGCCAGCCGCGTAATTTTTCCCGTGCGAACGCTGTTAGGTATCAACAACACTTACACACGAAAAGGTCGACAAGGAGCACCACTTATCGCTGGAAAAGAGAACCAACTTAAAGTAGTTTTTCTATTAGCTACGGAGGTCAAAATGTCGTGTTTTGTCTCACGTGTCATTTTACCCCACCCTACCTTATTACATACTGCCGGCGCACCTTGACAGGATTTGCAGGGGAAATGAAACAAAATATATGCTCAGTATGTGGAAGTACAACAATAAGGCATAACGAAAATATTTTGTTGCTCTTTCCTTATCGGGAAAAGGGGGAGAAGTGAAGCTTAGATTATGTGCGTCAGACCTACTTCATTTATTTGTTAATTTACTTATCTATTTTCTTATTTCTTCTTTTTTGTTTTTTATTTTTGCAGCATTGCGGCGATAAAAGATTTGATTGTCATATCGGAAAACGTTGATCACTGAGAAGCTCAATCACACAAGCGTTCTTTCTTGAAGAACGGTGTGCGGAAATACGCATGTGGTCCCCGTATACCTTTGAGCGCCGCATGTATGTATGACCACGGGCGCCAGCATTTTTGTTCCAGACGCTGGCACCAAACTGTGCGAGTCCAGACAGGTTCGTACTTTGTAGTGTACCTAGTAGACTAAATCGTTACCCACTTTTTCCAAACACCACACTTGCGCCTTGGGGACGGCTTTAAGCTCTCCCATATTAGAGTACCAAGTACTCTAATTCGTTACCCACTTTTTCTAACCCCTCATTTGAAAGGTGATTCGCACTTTCGTAATGTGTTTGTTCAAGCCAAGTTATCGCCCTTATACTGGCCCGACACTCAACTATATTCCGACTGCCTCGACCTTCAGCAGCACTTTTTTTTTTTAACGAAGCAACGTTTTCACTTTCACTACCCCTCTTAGGTGTAGTGCGCACTTCATTCAATGAAGCTGTCTTATGCGAGATTGTTCCTGGATCAATGACCACGAAACAGCACACGCCACTCTGAAAAAGTAGGCGAATCATTGCTTTCAGTATAGTTTTGCCGTCTGCGCCGTCTAGTGCATATGCGAGCCGCCTGCTGTCGACAGCAATCCACTGGCAAATGCAGTCATAGCAATGTTTTCACCAGTTATTTCTTTAGATACATGCTCGCCACAGCCAACGGCTGGCTAATAGACGGTGCAGACAGTGGCAAGCGCTCCCATGGTCCGTGTACTTTTGTTGACAAGTGTCTTTTCAGGAGACATCGCGCCGTAGCGCAATGCATGAGATGTTAATGCTTTTACTGCTCTGCGTGGCAAGTCCTGCGTTGTCCAGCAATCTTCCGTATTTTTTTTCTGACTTCACTGGAATTACTTCACTGGAAGAATAAAAAAAATCGGCAGATCTCATGTACCTTGCGCATCGATGTTATAAGATGCGTGCGAAGAGAAGGTGACCATGTTGCAATGTTTACCATTTAGAGACAAACATTTGCTACATCGCCATTTCTCCCTTAATGGATCGACGGTCCCGCATTTTTTTTTAGTGCGCATGCCAGCTGTAACGTTGCATTAATTAGAAGTGAGATGGCGAGGGTGCCCCCACGCACCAAGAAATTGAGACATGATCGCCATTCCACTGGGTCTACTGTTGGCAATGTATTTACGCTTTTATTCTGCAAGCCAGCTCAGAATAAACAACACTCGTGGATGTGGCACTTACCTAAAAACGTATAATAAAGAAAATATCGTAAAAAACTCATCGCTGCTGAACCGAAGGTTCATCCTCATTTAGGTTCTAATTATCAGTCCTGTGAGTATCGCACTTCGCTCAAGCACTTGGTAAGCAGTATGTTACGTCTTGAAGGATCATAAAAGGAGCGTCACCCATAGCAGGCGTAGAATACTTCACTCCACGTGCGTTTGTGACGTTTTAGTGTGTTTGCGCGTTTTCGCTTCCGTCCCACTCTATTTCTATCATTCCCTGTTCCTTACTTGTCTGTCTCCCATATACCCTTCCTTAGAGCAGGGTAGCAAACCAGACACTTGCTTTCTGGTTAACCTCCCTGCCTTTCTTCATACCATATTTCTTTCTCTCTCTCTATTTATCTATCTCTCTCACTGCACGTGCAGCTCAGCGAGCCTATTTTATTATGTGGTGACGAAATCATGTTTTCTCCTAGTCCAGAAAAAAGTCATAGTCCAGAAAAAAGTGACGATGATGACGAATAAGACTTTATTTTGGTCCAGGGAAGACGCTGGGGAAACTCCGTGCCACCCAGCTGATCCCACGTAAGGACCGTCAAGCCGAGCATTGTCATCAGACGCCTCTTCTTCATGTCCCTCACAATGGGAAGTGCAAAGACATCGCGCGTGCGTTAGAAGAACATCTGCATGGCTTCTTGCCGTTTTACTCTCTGACGCAGCAGCGTAAGGGGCTCAAAGTTGCAGTGCGACTTGGGATGCGTAAATCCGCGTATAGATTTTCAACTAACCGGAGGAGGTGTTTGCGAAAGAGTTGTCCTCGGTGTGCGTGCTTAAAACACGAAGAAAAAACGATGTAGTCAAATAAATAAGCGCGTATTGTCGTTTTGTACACATCCTCTCATTCACGTCTCTCTTTTGCTTCTCCAATAAAAGCAAGGCCAGCATTGTGTTTAAAAGCGAATGAGCATCGTGCTCGATAAGAAGTTTAGCGCGTCTACACACTCTCAGGACTTAGTCCAAATACAAGGCAATCTTCCTCTCGATCGGCACACGGCACATGTGGCACAGGTCCAGATTTTCGGCGCACACTTTGCACGAGCCGTGTCCGCACAAGAAGACGACGTCTCGTGGCTTCTCCATGCAGATGTTGCACGTGTGTCGGTCCTCCAGCTCTTGCAGCCGACTGTCCAGCTCTCTCCGCGTCGTCTGATTCTGTTCTCTGCCTCTGACAGGCATCCCGTCTGTAAGGTTAAAAAGTGAACTTAGTTCTAGCGTAGGCAAGGCAAACACCGATAAAAAGGAAACGAAACCATCTCGCTTAAAGCAGACGCTGTTTACGAGCATAAGTACGATTCAATCTTTAACCCCTTCAGAAATATGGCAGTTTATAAAATGTGGCGGAATACAGCTCTAGGAATCGGCGCCATTTCCTCCTCAAGCGCACCACACAAGCCTGCTTTAATAGCCTCCTCCCCCCCCCCCGCACTCCTGAGGACGTCATGAGCCAAGGTGCCGTTGATCCCGTCTACGAAGAGCACTGCTGCGTACATTGGCGGGACTATACTTTTTTAGTCGCGGAGGCAATTGGCTGCTGCGCTTCGGCTGTATCCGACAATAGACATATCGAGAGACCCTATTATGACAGCCTTGGCAGAATTAAATGTTTCTTTCTGTTATTCCCCCTTCACACCACCCCAAGCGTAAGGTAGCCAACCGAGCCATGCTTGGTTAACCTCCCTGCCTTTTTTCTCTATTTCTCTATCTTTCTTGTTGCAGGCGATATTCAGTTGTTGTGCTGATTAAAGGCAAGCATCGGTGCTCGGCGCTACGGAAGGTGGTCTCCCTACTAAATGCTTAACACACACATTGTTGCGAAACCGCGCATATTTCGTGGATATCCGATAAAGAAAACGGTTCGTAGACGTAGGTATAGATGCAGTGGATTTTCATGATGACTTATTCATGATGAAACCTTCCTGAAGAAACACTCATTTATTTGAAATTATTTCACCTTGAAGACAGCTGTCCTTCTTCGCAAATAGCGCGCAGCATACGATTGGTGCTCGCGTGACTCATGATGTCACCGGTGCTGCTAAAGGACGCATCCCTTAAAAGCTTGAGTTTCTTAACCATTCCTTTCCCTCCTTTTCTATCCTTACCTTTTCATATAAATTTTCCTTTCCCCAGTGCAGGGTAGCAAACAGAAAATTTTCCTCTGGTTAAACTCCCTACCTTTCATTCAACCTTATGCTCTTTTCACATTGTGCGCCTATAGTAGACAGAGCTTGCGACTAAACTAATTGCATTGTAACTTTACTTTTCATTAAATTTCTTCAAGTCTCTTCAATAAAATCTACCAAACGCAGTATCCGGACACATGTCCGTGTTGTTGGAAGCGGCCATCTTTCTCACCCACATAATATAGACGTGTACAGTGAGACCACACAAAATGGACTCGCCCTTATTGAAGGATACCCATTAGAGAGCAAGGTATAAAAGAAATAGTTTGAGCAGTAGAGATCGTGTTTGTGAGCAAGATTGTAGAGAGCGAAGTTGCCTTGCTAGATGAGGTCGAGCGAGCTGCACAGACCAGTGAGTTCCTCTACTAGGGGAGGAGTCCTTGCTTCAATACCCTAAGATATAACAACCTTTCTACCTCTGCTACAATCCTTTTCTCAATTTGGTGAAGAAAAAATATAAGAACGCTTGAATAAACCACCTACAAAAGTTGAAACATAAAATTGATATGGGGAGTAGCTACAGATAGAGGAATACACTATAAAAAAAGTTTTCCAAAGTAACTGCACAGTTAAGCCGTAAAGTGCGCTATGCTCCCCCAAGGGACAAACTCTCTGCAGAAGTTTGCGCACGTCAAGGCAAGAAGGGCACTTTTCTTCCTTGGTAACAAAGGCATCCTTATATTATTTAGTTTTTTTATGGCATGGGGAGAAGGCGCTACTGCAGAAATGTTTGCCCTGTGTGCAAATTATCCGTAAGTGCCTAAAGAAACCTATTTTCTTCCACATGGTGTCGTAGCGTGATGTGTTGTAGTAATTAGCATACGCGCATGCTGCCAAGTGGTCGCGAGCTCGAATCCAGTATGTTTGATGTATATTTTCTGAAATTACCTGCATGTAACTGTTTGTGTTGTGTGGTTATTTTAGGCCCATGTCAGAACACCTCCAGTGCGTTAGACTCTACAAAAGCGCTACTGACGTTCTTACGAGCCACAGGCTTGAACAAAACGTTGTAAATAGTGCAGTGGCGTGTGAGTGACCTTATGTGTTATCTGACTGTTGTGCGTGTATGTAACTGTTTGTGTTGTGTGTTTATCATTGTATATATCACTGTCATCACCTGCCAACTGGTGTAGCCTGTCCGGCGAAAAACCAGGCAAACCTCTCCAGCTTTCCATTAAAATAATTCTCTCTCTCTCCTGAAATTTATTTCTGCGTGTGATAATTTTCTATTCATTCTACATCTAATCCTAATGTGAACACAACCTTCA